>CAUYLG010019994.1:0-18245 GCA_963573385.1 Cacajao melanocephalus
CTCTAAGTTATCCATTCTCGTTAGCATTTCGTTAAATCTTCTGTCAAGGTTCTTAGTTTCTTCGCATTGGGTTAGTACATGTTCTTTTAGCTCACAGAAGTTTCTTATTATCCACCTTCTGAAGCCTGATTCTGTCAGTTCCTCGCACTCATTTTTCGTCAGGCCTTGTTCTCTTGCTGATGAGGAGCTGTGATCCCCTGTAGGACGAGAGGCATTCTGATTTCCGGTGTTCTCAGCCTTTTTGCACTGGTTTCTTCCCATTTTTGTGGATTTATCCGCCTGTCATCTTTGTAATTGCCGACTTTCAGATTGGGTCTGAGTAGACGTCTGGCTTGTTGGTGATGAAGTTTTTTCTGTTTCTTAGTTTTCCTTTGGCGGACGCCCCTTCCCCGCAGAGCTAGGCCTTCCTGGGTTCAGCTGTGCTTACTGTGAAACTCTCAGTCCTCAGCGCTTCCAATTGCTGTTCTCCTTGTGGGGATGGGACCAGCCGAGCTCGACTCAAAGGGCACCCGGTCCTATATACTCCGCACTGAGAAGCGTCGCTCCAGGGCGCTGGGGCACCGGCAAAACAGCTGCGCCAGCCAAAAGAGTCATGCTGGCGACCCATGTGGCTCCTCTGCTGGGTAGCACCCAGTTTGTGGGCAACAGAAATTCGTCTGAAATTGCGGTGTCCACCCGCTCTCCAGGCTTTCACTGGGAGCTACAATCCTGAGCTGTTGCTAATTGGCCATCTTGGATCTCTCTCTGCCCAGTGATGAAATTTTTTCTGTTTTAGTTTTCCTTTGGCGGATGCCCCTTCCCCACAGAGCTGGACCTTCCTGGTTCGGCTGTGCTTGCTGTGAAACTCTGAGTCCTTAGCATTTCCAATTGCTGTTCTCCTTGTGGGGATGGGACCAGCCGAGCTTGACTCAAAGGGCGCCCCGTCCCGTATACTCCTTACCGAGAAGCGCCACCCTGGGGTGCCGGCAAAACAGCCACGCTGGCCAAAAAGAGCCCTTTATAAAACCATCAGATCTCATGAGAACTCATTATCATAAGAACAGCATGGGGTAAACTGCCCCCATGATCCGGTCACCTCCTGATGGGCTCCTCCCTGGATGGGCTCCTCCCATGGGGATTATGAAAATTATGAGATGAGAATTGGGTGGGGATACAGAGCCAAACCATATCACCAATCTACCCAAACCATGAATCTACCGATATTACTTCCCATGTCTTGACACTTTTGATTTCTCCAATATATCATTTCTAGCTGGTCTTGGACATCTACCTTTTACCCCAGTTCCTATTCCACAGAGAGTTAGAGATTAAACATAAATCTTTCTATCATGATCTAATAAAATACTCTTCAGTGACTTGTTGTGAACCTCAGAATGAAAAAGTAAGCAACCTAAAAACACTACCAAACTTCCACAAGCTCTGTACGATCTGAGTACAGTTTAAGTCTGCAACTTCTTCATGTACAGCTTTTTTTCTTTTTTCATGCTTCAGTCATACAGATTATATTTCAGTTTCTGAAAAGAACTGTTTTATTTTTTATGTTTTCAAACCTCTTTACATTTATTCATTGCTTCTTCATGCCTCACTTGCAAACCAGTTCAGGGACTTCCATTATCCCAAAGTTTTATTTCATTGCATGTATAATTAGCTTCAGTATCTCTTTTTGTTCTTTCTAAATTCTATGAGTTTCCTGCTCATCTATTTCTCTTCAGTGTTTGTCACAATCCCTGAAATGTATGAGGTACTAAATTAACTTGATTGTTAATAAATACAGGTATGAGCAAATAACACTTTAAAATAATTTTAAGTATAATTTGCTAGATGCCCTAGGAAAGCAAATTTTTGTCAGTGTCCAATTTCTCCGTAGTTCACAGACATAATTCCTAGAACATCATTTCTAACAATGGCAGTCAGGTTTAAATTTAACTTTGAGACTTAAAATATGGAACACCCTACTTTCTGGTATGACGTTAAAAGGATTTGTATTTTTAATAGCTTTTATGCCTATTTTTATTTCAGAAAGCCTTTGGGTATGACTTTTTTATAGTTTTGGATGATCTCAATACTGTAAAATTTAATTTAATTTTACCTTCTGTTGAATTCTAAGTTGATGTTATACAATAGAAATATCTTTTGAGTGATCAGGAATATTTTACCTGTTGCTTTTGAAATTACTGTAGGAAAAGTAAGGAATAAGGAATCTACATTCAAATTTTACATACTTCAAGAAAATTTCAGAAGCTTGTTACCTTCAAATATTCTACTGCCAAGTATTTCAAAGTGGGTTCTGGATAACTAAGTGACAGTGTTTCTAATCTGATGGTGTTACAGATATTTTCAGCTTGCTTTATTCTCCTCATTTCTCTCTTTCTCTCTTTCTGTTCTTTACAATGAAAGACAAGCAACCTTCCTTAACGTACCACTGCATTAAATAAAATCATCTGTTTAGTGTGAATATTAATTCAAAGGACAAAGTCAGCTTTACCACAGTAGAGGCCTGAAAAAATCTACTTAATGCCTGTTGTTAGGCTAAATGTTACAAGAGAACTGGACTTAGCTTACCATGATTGAGTTAAACAGATGAAAGATGAAAAATGGACAATTTACCTAAGAAAATAATTAAAATGAGTTCTTAGACTTTAACCAAGGTGGACTTCTATGCATTTAAATGACTAAGAAAATCAAAATTAAAAATTAGTAAATATATGATGTATGCTAAAAAATAGAAGTTTGCTTTTATTTTTTAGATTAAAAATATATATGCATATGATTACCACAAAAAGTAATTAATGTAAGAAGCGTAATCAAATGGTGTTACATGTGCTTAAACATTTTGATATTTCTTTTGTTATTGCTTTTAGAGTTTGATATCTGTTAAAATTATATTTACTTATTTATAGTCATAACATTTGATGTGGTTGATCGTGTGTAAGTATGAGCATGTACGTGTTTTCATGTGTGTATAAAAATCTGATTGACACAATTGAGGAAGGGATTTTAAAATTGTTATGTTACAGTCTTTATGTGACTTTTCAAAGACTTTAAATTAGTTTCAATAACTAGATATTTTCTATCCCTTAAAATGTCAAAAGAAGTGTCAAAGATCCCAAGTATTTGAAAAATACAGTTTTAAAACAGAAATTTCTGAAAGATAATTTTATCTTTTACATGTCAGTATAGGTAAAATATGTAAAATTATTTAGCACATCTCAGGTGACTTTGGAAATAAACTTTTAAAAAATGATTGATGTGACCTTTTTGCTCCTCATTGTAAAAACTATTTTACAATATAAATGAACTAAAAAACAGATAAAATACCTAGACAAAAAGTGAAAATCAGTAGTAAATTACATGATTAAAATTGAAGTTCAGATTGATTAGCAATATGGAGAGGGTTGAATAGCAGCAGGACTCAGCACGTTTTCCAAGATTTATAATTCATCAAACAGAGTCAACATTACCATAAAATTATATGCAGAGCAGTGGTCAATATATTGGAATATGAACTAAGATTTTCTACATCAACTCTTCAGACACTCAGAGTGAGTTTTTCATTAGTTGCATCTTAATGTAATTAATATTTCACAAACATATATATATATATAATCCCACCCACATATATAAACACGTATGTATACACGTACACATATATTTTTTATTTATGTTGAGTAGATTTGCAGTCCTTCTAGCCTATGTTTTAAAACATTGAATCACTTTTTAAAAATATTGTTTGACTTTTAAGTGGCCCAGTGTGGAAATTGCACACAAAAATTTTCATTGTCATAAGTGAAGATAGTGGAACTTATTGCTTTTCAATAGTTAACTTTTTTACTTGATAAAATATGTGCAATACAGTTTCTTTGTGTGTAAAATTTAATGAAGCTTTTAAAAGTATCCAGATTATCCTCATGTTAAAAAAAGTTTACTTTTGTAAGCTTCATAAGAAATCTTAGGCCTTAAGTTAGCTAACAGCGTTAGATAGACTGGTTTCACTCACCATTATCCTGCTGTTGCTTTAGTCTTGGACTTTCTAGTGCATTCAGTGAGATTTTTCAGTCATTTATTCATTGGGTATAAAACTAGGCGTTGTTGATAGGCACGTAAACAAAGCATACAGGACTCTACCCTTTATAGCACGTATAGTCTAGTGTTCAAGACACAGTACTAGAACAAAATGGAAAGCAGGACGTTAAAACGTTAAGTAATCACTGCTATGTTAGGGGATTGTCTAGTGCTCTGCACACACAGAGGGGATTTGGGGGTTTGAAAAAGCCTGTCTAGAAGCAGTAATATCCAAAATGGAAGCATAAGGATAAATTGAGGTTTTCTAACTTAAAAAGTGGCATATTTGGGGAGTTTTCTCATAATGAGAGATGAGGAAAATATATCCAGAAAAGGAATTACAGGTTTCAAGAGCGTTGCATAGAAATCACTTCTTCTTGTAGGGGATCAAAGAAGCTTAGTGAGTCTGAATCCCCCAAAACATACTTACTCCATCTTTCCTATATTGGTGAACAGCATCTTTGCATGTGAGAATGTGTGTGTGTGTGTGTGTGTGTGTGTGTGTGTGTGTGTATTTGTGTATGTGTGTGTGGACATGAAGCTTTCTTGAATTTTCTAAAGATATGTGTTCTTCAAGAATGAGGATCATGATTTTCCATTATATTATCGGTTCTTTTTGTGTGTAGCCTAATGACAGTCAATTTGATGCTTCTTGTGGACATATGTACCTTCCTGAAAATCAAACTGCCACATTTACATTTCAACAGAAATGTGAAACTTGTGCCATTTAGTGTGTAGTGTATTTTCTGATGGGATCAAGTTTCTGAATTATTTGTGATGCCGAACACGTAGCCATAGCATCTCACTAATACTGACCCACTATTCAAGATGTATGCTTGGAGCTTATTTTAAAAGCAGAAGCACATTTGTTGCTACAAAACAGTCTGGCCTAGCAAGGCCAAGGAATAAGAGAGAGATGCTATCTTCAGTGCCTTTCTCGTTTTAACCTAGAATGGAGTATTGAGAATATCTTGAGAGAAATGAGAATGGATTTCAGAAATTTCATAGTCATCAGAAATTGATATCTATTTTTAATATTTGTCTTTAAATTTGCCAATACTTTTATTTTTCTTGAATTTAGAAATCTAAGATTTATTTCAGTAATTCGATGTTCTTACTCCAGAATAAGATAACCTCTGAACTGGTCGAGTAAACCAGAAGTCTCAAGTTTTATTCCTATGTTCTCTCTGCTACATTATATTGACTAAAAAATTCAGAAAATTCTAAATTTTGTAACAGTCATTAGAAACTTCAAATGCTTTTACCTAATACTTAAGCACAGCTGCTATCATATGTAGATACATTTTTTGCTATTTATTGATATGACATTTTATTTTATTTTATTTTTTTTAGAGATGGGATCCTGTTTTGTCACCCAGGCTTGAGTACAGTGGCATGATCAGGGTTCATTACGGCCTCAACCTCCCAGGCTCAAATGATCTTTTCACCTCAGCCTTCTGAGTAGCTGAAACTGCAGGTATGAACCACCACACACGGTTAATTTGGTTTTTTTCTGTATTTTTAGTAGAGATGAGGTCTCACTGTGCTGCCCAGGCTAGTTTCAAACTCTTGAGCTCAAGCAGTCCTCCAGCCTTGGCCTCCCAAAGTGCTCTGATTACAGGCATGAGCTACCACTCCTGATCCAAATATCTTATTAAAACTAAATTAAATGCACCATGAAAACTTTAATTTAAATCTTACTTTTATACTGTATTTAAATTCAAAAAGTGCTAACCTATACAGTACTACTTCTGTATCCACCAGAATGTTTAATATTCTGATTTGAATCACGAAATCAAAATTACTTTTAAGAGAAATGTTCTTTTTGGGGAAAAAATCACTAATGACTTTTTAAAAAGTTAAAAACACCATTTGGGTTAGTTGGTTACTTTCTAGTGAAATTTGTTTTTTTTCGTGTAGAAACACTTTGAAAAGTTTCTTCAGAAAAATGTTACTGTTTAACTATGTGATTGCATCAGTGCCTATTATGGTGAAAACAAAACAGATGTAAGAATTGACCGGTTTAAACTATGGAATCCTAATAATTTGCATTACCAATAGTTTTCATTGAAAGACACTGCATAACTTAAAGAGCATTATATTTATGCAAGTAAATTAATGCAGAAATATATAGAAACAACAATTAGGACAAATAGTATTTCAATATAGTACAGCAATAAGTGGTTTTTCTTCTAAATGTACATAATACATAAAATTTTAAGTTATTTGTTAACTATGTCACTGAGCTTTCATGTTTTTGATCCACAATAAATTATGTTGAATGAATAAATTTTGGAAAGTTAGGTAATTAAAAAGAGATCACAGGTTTTTATATGAAGGAAAGAAAACATTGTATTTTGTCTAAATGTAATAGTTTTATTGGCAGAAATTCATACAAAATTTAATGTGTGGATTATGGTGCGTGTATTCAGGAAGATTATGTTACATGCTTTTTTCCCCAAATTTAATTGACCATGAAACACTTTATATGCAGACCATTTTATAATAATAGGAATCTCGCTTTGAGAAATATTGGCAACATCTTAAGTGAAAATAAAGTAATTCTTAAAAATAGTATAAGATAAATAATTATCAATTTTCTTTCTGATTCAAGTTCATTACCTATTCTGCTATTCTTAATGTACGATATTTTAAAAGGGTAAATTTGTTTGAGATACATCTGGGTTGACTTCCATCCAAGTCCTCTATCTAGAATTAGTACCCAATTCAAATACCAGCTAGAAGCATTCTTTTTCTCTCGAATGATATATGCTCAGTTCATTTTTATTAACTGGAGTCTCAAAACCAGGATTTAGTTTGTTACATTATAAACAAAGCTAGAAAAAATAGTACAGAAAAGAAAAGCTTCTATTAATTTTCTCTTCTGTACCCTACAGTGGAAAAGATGAGTTTTTTTGTTTGTTTGTTTTTTTGTTTTGTTTTGTTTTGTTTTGAGATGGAGTCTTGCTTTGTCACTCAGGCTGGAGTGCAGTGGCGCAATCTTGGCTCACTGCAACCTCTGCCTCCCGGGTTCAAGTGATTCCCCTGCCTCTGCCTCCCAAGTAACTGGGACACCAGGTGTGCGCCACCATGCCCGGCTAATTTTTTTGTATTTTAGTAGAGACAGCGTTTCACTATGTTGGCCAGGATGGTCTCAATCTCTTGAACTCTTGATCTGCCTGCCTCAGCCTCCTAAGGTGCTGAAAAATGAACTATTTTCACCTCCATTAAAGAATACAGCACTAACTCTACCTGGTCCCCATTTGACCTTGCTTGGTCTATTAAGGTCAAGGATATCTTTCAGAAAGGAAGTTACACCAGATAGATCTACTATGTGATCAAATGGTGAAAAATGTGTACTCTTGTTCCCCAAAACCCAGTCTTAAGCAGAATCCTCCTCCATCATGTCCTCTTTCTCAGGTAGCCCACTTCAACATTACTACTCAGAACCAGTTCTTTCCAACCAATTTTTGTACTTAAGGATGTCATTTTGTCTCTGACTTAAAAATATTTATTATACTTTAAGTTCTGGGGTACATAGGCAGTTTGTGCAGGTTTATTACATAGGTATTCACGTGCCATGGTGGTGGTTTGCTGCATCCATCGCCCCGTCATCTACATTAGGTATTTCTCCTAATGCTATCCCTTCCTAATCCTCCCACCCTCTGCTATTCCTCCCCTAGACCTCACCCCCAAGGCCTAGGTGTGTGATGTTCCCCTCCCTGTGTCTGTGTGTTCTCATTGTTCAATACCCACTTATGAGTGAGAACATGCAGTATTTGGTTTTCTGTTCTTGTGTCAGTTTGCTGAGAATGATGGTTTCCAGTGTCATCCATGTCCCTGCAAAGGACATAAACTCATTCTTTTTTATGACTGCAGAGTATTCCATGGTGTGTATGTGCCACATTTTCTTTATCCAGTCTATCATTGATGGACATTTTGGTTGGTTCCAAGTCTTTCCTATTGTGAACAGTGCCATAATAAACGTGTGCATGTGTCTTTATAATAGAATGATTTATAATCCTTTGGGTATATACTCAGTAATGGGATTTCTGGGTCAAATGGTATTTCTAGTTTTAGGTCCTTGAGGAATCGCCACACAGTCTTCCACAATGGTTGAATTAATTTACACTCTCACCAACAGTGTAAAAGTGTTCCTACTTCTCCACATCCTGTCTCCAGCATCTGTTGTCTCCAGATTTTTTAATGATTGCCATTCTAACTGGCGTGAGGTGGTATCTCAATGTGGTTTTGATTTGTGTTTCTCTAATGATCAGTGATGATCTTGTTTTCATATGTTTGTTGGCTGCATAAATGTCTTCTTTTGAAAAGTGCCTGTTCATATCCTTTGCCCACTTTTTGATGAGGTGTTTATTTCTTGTAAATTTGTTAGTGTTCTTTGTAGATTCTGTATATTAGCCCTTTGTCAGATGGATAGATTGCAAAAAATTTTCCCCATTCTGTTGGTTGCTGGTTCACTCTGTTGTTAGTTCCTTTTGCTGTGCAGAAACTCTTAAGTTTAATTAGATCTCATTTGTCTATTTTGGCTTTTGTTGCCATTGCTTTTGGTGTTTTAATCATGAAGTCCCTGCCCATGCCTATGTCCTGAATGATATTGCCTAGGTTTTTTTCTAGAGTTGTTATGGTGTTTGGCCTCATGTTTAAATCGTCAATCCACGTAGACTTAATTTTTGTATAAGGTTTAAGGAAGAGATCCAGTTTCAGCTTTCTGCATATAGCTAGCCAGTTTTTCCAACAGCATTTATTAAATAGGAAATCCTTTCCTCATTGCTTGTTTTTGTCAGGTTTGTCAAAGATCAGATGGTTGTATTTGTGTGGCATTCTTTCTGAGGCCTCTGTTCTGTTCCATTGGTCTGTATCTCTGTTTTGGTACCAGTATTATGCTGTTTTGATTTTAGTTGCTTTGCTATATAGTTTGAGGTCAGGTAGCATGATGCCTCTAGGTTTGTTTTTTTTCTTCTTTTTACCTGGGATTGTCTTGGCTATGTGGGCTCTTTTTTGGTTCCATATGAAGTTTAAGGTGGTTTTTTTCCAATTTTGTGTAGAAACTCACTGGTAACTTGATGGGGATAGCACTCTGACTTTTTATTAGTTCTTCTGCTTCCTAGTGGTAAACTGAAACACTGGAGCACCAAGTCTGCTATAATTTTAGAGTTCCAGAAGTCAGAATGTGCTTAAAATTGCAGCTCTCTACAGAGGCAAATTATAAATAGATATTTGGATATTAGGGATCTCGATTTTGATTGTATTAAATGAGTTTACTAATTCCCTTAAATCCATAAAACGTATCACTGTTAGTATTAAATGACCTTGGAAAGAATTGTACATTAAATTTTGGCATTTTGGAATCATTATGAAAATGTTGGGTTGATTTTAATATGCTATATATTCTTGACGTTTACATATGCAGATAACTGCTCAAAAATATTCCCTTTCTGTACTTCTGATGTTGCCATATTTATATAAATATGTCAGTTCTTTGTTTCTTATTCTGTGCTCTTAAGCCATATGTAGAAAAATCTGATATTGTTTTGTATATATACTGCATGTAGTTTTATTTTGAACATATTTCACTTATTTATTTCAGCTAACAGATATTGCTTCATTTATTTACTTCAGGCTGAGCACTGAGATAATAAAATATGCCTTCATTATTCTTGCCTACAATTTTGTTTACCATTCATTCAGTGGTTACCCCCACCCAACCCCAACACACATACAAAAGAGATAAAGGGAACATGCTTTTCCTCAATAGTAGTCAATATGTTTGGATAAAGATGCACATGTTCAAGTCACAATTGTCCTAAATCTCTTAATACCCTCAAAACAACTCAATATTTATTTTAAGTATTCATTCTACCTTCTCAATTTATAACTGCTATGATTTGAATTTTTTTTCCTCTAAAACTCACATTAAAATTTAGTTGCCATTGTAACAATCTTAAAAGGTGGGATCTTTAAGAGGATTCTACCCTCTTGCGTGGAATTGGTGACATTTGACAAGAACAAGTCTGGCTCTCTCTTGCCCTCTTGACTTTTTGCCTCCCACCTTGGGAAGGTAAGGAAGAAGTCCTTGAAAAGATGCTGGCCCTTTGACCTTGAACATCTTGGCCTCTAAAACTGTGAACCAATACAGTTCTGTTCATTACAAGTTACTCTGTCTCAGATATTCATTTTAGTGGCACAGACAGACGAAGATAATAACCAAACAGCTATTTTTATAATCACCCCTATATGCCCATAGGAAGACATACAACTTAATTGCCATCAGTCAAATATACCTGCTTGAGATTGATATTTAGAAACTGGCCAAGTAGGGAGATGGCAGTGTGCATGACACTAGTTGTACTGGGTGTAGGTAGAGGCAGAGAAGGTGCAGTTCTGGGATGGATGGGAGGCAGCAGCTCTTGACTGAAGCACAGGGAACTTAGTTTGGTGCTGTCAGCAGTGTCAGTACTCTTGCTAGAATGGTGTTGTAGTGTTCTTCTTGAAACATTCTGGGATGCTCTCCCTAGAGCTTTATCAAAATTTTATAATCTTCTCGCTAATGTCAAATAAAGCCCTAACTGCTTAATCTAGCAAGAGTAGATTATTTCACCCACAACTAAGAAGTCTAATAGATCTCAAGCGATTCAACTAGAGAGATCACCAGACCTGTGCTAAAAACCATTCGGTGTCTCTCACGGCCTTGGCTGCAGCGAGTGTTCGTTATAAGCGTTTGTCCACATTAAAGATAAATTATGAGAATTTTGTTGAAATAGCTGAGATGCAAGATTTTTGTTGCCTCTAGGTGAGCCCAAGCAAATCAGAGTGAAACCTGGGGAAATGTAAACTTGGGGACCATGCTTGCTTCAGAATGAAATGTTGGGGGCGGTCAGATAAAAATAATAATTTAAAAAGTTATTCTGCACACTTGATTCAATTTTGTCTCAAATCGGACATACCCCTGAAATTTTCACTTATGAAAATCAGTACGCTTCCCTTTTTGTTTAAGTGATTTTGCTCTGGTACACTACCATTCTCAAGAACATTTCTCAATATTACATATATGAGCCAATGCTATAGAGGTGAATATAAAGAGTTCTTGCTTTTGAACAATAGGGAGGGCAGATTTTAAAGCAAAGAACAGTGTAATGCCTGCTGTAATAAAGGTATTTCAAGAAGTCCATGGGGGGATAATAAGCTTTTGGAGGGAACCTAAAAACACTGGAAAGATTATTGAGAAGAATAATCAATTGCTCTAAAGTGAACTATCAAAAAATTAATAGAATAAATATGTTGACAAGATCAGAAAAAAAATGATCTGGAAAGACTCAAAGCAGATTACAAAATTTGTAGAGATAGAAACTATATAACAAAAAATAATAGTTGAATAATGTAACCCAAATCCTCCTAAGAGGCTCCCACTTCCTCTACCTACTGCTTTGGAGTAATAATGCACGTTAAAATGCCTATTCATAATTTCCCTGAAGCTCAGTCGGCTCTCTCATTGATCATTCACAGTTCGTAACTAGACACAAACACTCAGAATCATAATGCACAGCAGTAAATGCTTGGTCATTTCGTGAACAAGCAAATCAAACAAATCTTGTACATTTTCCCTTGAAATCTCAACAATTATAGTGTCTTTATTAAGGTAAAACAAAATGTCAAATAAACTTTCAAGACCTACACTTCTTGTTAAAATGTGCAATCATATAATTAATCACCTTAATCATCACAAAAAAATTGTACCATAGTGTTATAACTAGCTTAAACAACTTTCCAAATGGGGTTTTTCCTTTATCAAAAGATTGAAGTGAATGTTGAGTGGAATAGAAAATCCATTAAGAAGTATGTGGCTTCCCAACCTGTCTTGGTAATAAGCAATGTTCGAGGCATTCTTTTAAGAAAAAACTCTCTCAGAATGAATAGAGAATTATTATTTTTAACTGATAATGATAGTTTCTATTAGAATATATTCCTCCTAGCATTAAAAGATAATGAAAGAGGACAGCAGTAGGCACACTGATATATATCTGCCCTTAAAAAAAGGATGTGTATTTTTTTATGAAAGAATGAAGTATGTAGTAGGAAACTATTAGTTCTATTTTTATAATATGAGATAAAATTTAATATAAGAATTTAGGTGGAAATACTGAAATATGGATACGTTATAGTTTTGATAAAATCGAAGAAACAGAGAATAAAAGGCAGAAAGCTACAGGGAGAATAAATAGATGAATAAAATAATTTATTGCCTAAGAACTTTACTCCAGACCTAAGTCAACAGAAATATTGTAATGTTGAACATGGATAAATAGGACACTAGCATTAGGGATGAAGGGGTGATTCAGAGAGGTAACATTTAGCAATATTTTTCATTAGGATATGAATTTAACTGAGGAAATGTAAGTTCAGAGAGGAGCAGGTTACTTTTCAAAAAGCTTCAAATTAACCAATAACTTAGCAAAAGAATTTAAGAACAATTTTTAAAAACTTGGATTTACAAGCCCTCTTTCTTCCAGGAGACTTAAAATGCTTTAAATATTGCTGCCCTTCTCTTTATAGAGAATAGATAATAAACTGCTTACTTTTACAGGTAAATTCATTCTTCCCAAGTATTTCAGATAACTCATTAGTGTCTCATACTATGAGAAACCCTGAGATCCTTCACAGATCTTCCTACTGATGAGTAATTTACATATATTCAATGAGGTAAATTAATTTGTACCAATAAACACCGGAATTAGAGAGTGTATCTGTGAGAGTATATCTGTATAATAAAATAGATAATTAGTGCTTACTTACTGCATTCCAAACGGTTTATATGTTAACCATTGAATCTTCATTATTATAATATGAGATAGCTACTATTGTCACTATTAGTTTACAGACGAGGAAGATTATGCACAGACAGGTTAAGCAATTTTTTTTGAATCCTAATACATGGCAAACCAGGATCTGAATCAGATTTCTAGATCTCATGTCCTTAAACATTATGCCATACCCACTCTCATACATTCTACGTCTGGTCAAATACAGCTTTCAAAAATAAAGACAGAAAAGTACGGGTTCTTCTTGGTCATATTCCTTTTTAAATGGAAAAGAAAAAACTTTTTTTAGAACGCTCCTAACAGAGTCCTACAAAAGAGGATGGCTTGTTTACCCCTCACCCAATCACCAGCAAATGTTAAGGGAACGGTTAGAAATGACTTATATCAACCCTAATTCAGCCATGGATCATTGACTGGGGTTTGACACAATGTCACAGTATTGAAAAACCCCTTTGCACTTTCTCAGATTCCCTCATTCACCTTCTTCTTTCTTCCTCTTGGTCAGTGCTCTATTCTGTTTTTGTCAAACTTCCACTTCCAGGTTATGAGGAAATACGGGATCTCGCTTCCAGAGGAACTGTTGGGAAGCCTCTGGACGAATCCACAGTCATAGAGGATTTAACTCTGCATGAGGCAAACTTTAACCAGTAAGAAATGAGAAAAGGAAATTAGGAGAGAATCAAATAGACAAATCCTCCTTCTTCTCCCTACAGTGAACTGCTCTGAGGTTATTTCTTCTTGCCAATTTACCAAAGAAATCCTCAACTGGATTTAATACCTGTTGTGTCCCTCCACATCTTCTTTTGAAGCAGTAATCATTGCCTGTGAAATGTTAAATGGCTTTTGACTTTTTGATCTTTCATTGATTCACTTCCTTTTTGTCTTCAGACTTACTTCCCTGACTAGGATGTCTCTGGTAATTATTGCTTAATCTTTGTCTCAGGCTCTGCTTTTAGAGGACTGGGGCTGATACGGCATCCAACTCTATCAAAAGAATTGAGATTCCCTCATCAATAAAAGAAAGGGGTATTTGTTCAATAGGTAAACAAATGTCCACTGCATTGCCCAAAATTTAGTAGTGGACCCTAGATCAAAACTTTGGTTTATCAAATTCCCAAATTCCTCAGTTCTAAGCTAAATTGTAGTAACAGAAGTATACACGTAATCATTGAAGTTTTCGCAACACAAATTCCAGGTAAAACAATAAGACCAGATATGAGGTTTCCTCTGACTCCTTTACATGTTGGGGAAAAAATATTCCATAAAACCTTTTCTCTGTGAGTTCTTGCCTGCCAATTCCTGTAATTATTCCTCGTCTGAGAGTTTGATGGACATTTGTCTTTCTCTCTTTCGTAGCTGTAATTAATGTTCTGTGCTGCACAACAGTCTCCTGGGATGAAAATCATCTCAGTGTTAGTGACTTATTGCCTCAATCACCAGGTGTTCCCTCATGAGGAGTGGGGGACTGAGTTATATAAAAAGCACACACCTTAATTTATAGTCTGAAACAATATTATCAATCAACCTACTCATTTGCAATACAGAAATATTAATAGTGACAGAATTTTACCTCTAACTTGATTTTAGATTTTCAAATGTATGTCATCACTTATTTCTATCAACTGCCAGTTAATATTCTCAGACCTCGATGACATAATAAATTGTATTATTACCATGCTTGTGACTGACAACTGGGTAAGCATGGGAGTCAAGTGAGGATAGCTGGGATTCCCAGTTTCAGAGGTCAGTGAAATTAGTGTAACTCAGATTGTCATTTTATTGAAAGCAGTGGCTTTCTGTTCCCAAAAATAAAGAGAATCTTTGAGTCAATTTGTAGTATGTGAGACCCAGATCTGTGTGGAACAGGAGCAGTGAATGGGGATCCATAAAAGTCAGCAGGGAGTGACAGACTGGCCAGAGAGTGACTGATTGACATTTGTAACTGGAGTGTGTTTCAGGGCTGACCGGTATTACCTAAGAGCAGAGACTACCACAGATCTTTCCTTCCCATACAACCAGAACTTCTTTGAGTATCATGGACAATACACTCTTTCACAAGACTGAGGGACCATTGAGCAGGGAATTTCCATTTGGAGAAGTTCACTTAATCTCAGCTAAGTCTCCAGGCATGAGTAGATTTCACTTCTGCAGGACAATCCTCTGATGATACTTAGGAACAGTATAGAAATATCTCATCAAACAGTAGTGCAGATGGTTAACGTCAGCACAGGTAATGTGTAATGGGCATTGGAATAGTGATAGCGACTCTGCCATCATCTGCTTGCCCCCCATGTAGATGCCTAGGCCTGGTGTTACATAGTAGCTGGTCCTGGGTCCTGCCTTACTACTGAGTTTGATACATGAATGTTGCATATAGTTGGACAGATTTGGCCGTGCACAGTTTTTCACATGAATTTCCTCAGATCTTCTCCATTACAATCTCCTGTCCCAGTGTCCTCGTCTTAGCCCCTTCCTTCCTTTTACATGTTCACACCCCATTCAGTTTTCCTCCTTTCCTTGTGATCACATAAAATTTGTCCAGAAGGTGGGTCTGCGTCAGTTTTCCTCTCGTTTCTTTGTAATGTTTTGTTAAACATTTAAATTCTGCCCTGTTATAAATAACCTTATTCTCTAAAGCATATCTTATTTTTACCAAACAAAACATTTTTTCATTTCGATAGAAAATTCAAGAGTCTGTTTTCTAAGTCAAAAGTAAAATATGATCTTTTTCATTAAATTCCTACTTTCACAAGTCTAATTATCTTCATAAGTGAATGTGAAAAAAAAGTTAATATTTCAAAATGCTTTATTTGAAGTGTGTAAGTATGGAGACTTCCCAGTGTATTTTTGTGTGGAGAAAAAATTTGCAAGTATCGCTCGAATCAGTGCCTCCATGATTAGAACATTAAGCCTGATTTTTGTATGCATTTGATTCCTCTTAACCTACTCCCGTCCTTTATCCCCTGTATAATGTACCAGTAATATTCCTCTACTTCCCCCAGTCATACACCCTCATTGAATACTGACCATCCTCTACAAAACCTCTGAGGCTGCTGTAAATTACCACCACTGCTGTTCTTGTTTAATGTTTCTCTTGCCGGAACCTATACTTCTACTCAATTTATTATACTCTTGATCATTTCGTATGAGTGAACAGGAGGAGAAGAGGACTCTTGCCAAACTTCCTTGTATTATACACCAAGTGCCTAGAACCAAGCCTGTCCAAATAAAGCACTTGGTAAGTATTTGTTAAATGAATAACTTGATCTTGCAGGGTTGCGATTTCTCCCAGTTTCCTCTCCTAGGCATTCATATGACCTGCCTGATTTCTACCACAGGTAAATATTTGAACTACTCCAAATGGTATTCAGTCGTACACACACACACACACACACAAGTACAATTGTGTATATAATTGCATATGTAATATAAACATGTATTTCTGTGTGTGTATAATAAGTCTGTCAAGCATTACCTTGGAGGGGATCACGATATGAATGAAACACTGTGGGTTTCGGAATCAGATGCCAGGGTCATATTCCAAGTTCATACTTTACTATATCTCAGTACTTGGGGAAAATGTATTTGCTAATTTTTCATTTTATATCTTATAAATATAACATCCACTTAAAATATCACTTTAATAGAACAAATGTTATGACACAGTCCTTGACCTATTAATAACCATTAGTCCTTTTCATTCTACATCATAGACATACACACTGTCACATGCATATTCATACATTGGATAATAAGGTCCTTGGAGAAAGAGATCATCACATTCTTCGCTCTATCCCTCATAGTGCCATACACAATAGTTGGAATGTTTTTCAAATTCAACAGTCTGAATGTTGAATCAGGTGGAAGTTAGCATTAAAATATTTGAGATTTAAATTTACAGTTAATGCTTGAGGATTATTTTATGTTACGCATTATAAAATGATTCTTTTTTAAATACATAGATTTTATAGTCAAATTATTATTATAAGAGAAAAAACTAGATGATTAACATGTGGCTCTGGAGAGGGTAATGAGGTTGCATTTTGTTTACTGTTGAGTACTAGCTGAAGCACACATACTTTATCTACATTTTTTATTTAAATGTGTTTAAGCAGTTAAAGCTAAATCACCTGTTTAGAAATTTGTGACAAGATTTTGCTATTGCTGTAGTTATTATTATTGACATCTACAGCACCTGATTATCCAGGGAGCCAACTAGATAAGTATTGTTTCTTTTTCTCAAAGCTCAGAAAATCATTATGTGGCAAGTACTGAGTGTCTTTTAGAGTGATGAATTGAAAGAAATTTTATAACATTGTTATAAATATTATTTTTCTGAATCTCATCAAGTCTTTAGATCTATGAGTCATTGCAGTTTTGGGAAAATATTATAGATAGAAGAATCTGTTCAGCAAACACTATAAAGATATAGTCAGTCAAATCTAGAATGTGGAAAATCCTACAGGGAAATTCCTGCAAAAAATAAATGTCTTTAACAGAGGATGCTACTAGAATTCTATGCATTCCCTATCAAAATTCCAATGGCATTTTTACAGAAATAGAAAATGCAATTCTAAAATTATATGGAACTATGCAAGATCCCAAATAGCCAAAGCAATCTTAGCAACAACAAGGCTGGAAGCATCACATTCCCTGATTTTAAATTATGTTTCAAAGTTGTAGTATTAAAAACAGTATGGTAGTAGTATTAAAACAAATACATAAATCAGTGGAAGAGAGTAGAAACCTCAGAAGCACAGTGAACACATTCTTGACAATGCACCAAGAATACACAATTGGAAAATGATAGTCTTTTCAAAAATGGTGTTAAGAAAACTGAATAGCTCCAGGCAAAAGCAGTAAATTGGACCCTTATCATATGTCATACACAAAAATCAGCTCAAAATGGATTAAATAATTATTTGTAAAATGTGAAACAATAAAACTTCCAAAAGGCAACGTAGGACGTAATCTTCTTGACATTGGCATTGGTAATCATTTTTTCGATATGAAACAAAAAGCATAGGCAACAAAATCAGATATAAACAAATGGGACTACATTAAACTAAAAAAAAAAAAAAAACCCAAAACCTTCTCCATACAGAGAAATAGATCAACAAAATAAAAAGGCAACTTATGGAATAGGAGAACATATTTGCAAACCATATATGTGATAAGGGGTTAATGTCTAAAATGTATAAGAAACTCCTATAACTCAATAGCTAAATATGCAAATAAAATAACCCAGTTAAATTTGGCCAAGAACTAATAGACATTTCTCAAAAAAAAGACATAAGTTTATATATATATATATATATATTTATTTATTTATATATATATTTATAT
>CAUYLG010019996.1:0-14458 GCA_963573385.1 Cacajao melanocephalus
GCTGCTCAAAAAAAAAAAAAAAAAAAAAAAAAAAAAAAAAAAAAAAAAACAAATTAACGAAAATAAAACTGTTTTGATGTTGACAAAGTATAGTTCACCACGGATGGGCAAAAATAGAATAAAAAATTTCAAAAAATATTAATTTTTTAAACTCATTTTGCAAATCATTTGATACCTATAACTTTAGAAAAGTCATCCATCTTTATTTGTTTGAAAGTGTCTTTTTTTTTTTTTTTTTTTTTTTTTTTTTTTTTTTTTTTTGAGCAGCATGGCTGTTTATTCACCCTGGTGTGGGCAGGCTGAGTAGGAAAAGAGAGTCAGTGGAGGGATAGGAGTTGGTTTTGTAGGTTTGGGGTAGGCACTGGAAAGTTATAGAAGTTACAGTGTAGAGTGGGTTTTTGCAAGCTGGGGAGGATCATAGGGTCCGGAGTCACGAGGTTGACCAAGGTCAGTTACAAAGTCCAATGGCCTTGTCAATTGAGGCCAGAATAAGAAACAATAGAAGAATGTCTCAGGTTAGTTAGGTGCCACAGGGGTTGATCATTCTTCCGCTTTACAGTTTCATCAGGTTTTCTAATTCCAGAAGGCCCCTCAGAGGTATACATGTGGGTCAGGGAAGTTGCCATGCTGTCCACAGTGTGGTCAAATCAAACAGCTTTCTTAAGGTGACTGGAGCAAGATAAATATCAACTGGATAATTACAGTTCTGTAGGGCTAGGGAGGCTTCAGGAAACTTTCAATTATGGCAGAAGCGGCACGCCTTACACAGCAGCAAGCAACAGAGAGAGTGGCAATATTTTTATTGCTTAATCCTTGTTAAAAACTTTCCCAGTGGAAGGTTCTCTGTTTTTCTGCAGTGGGGGAAAAGCTTAACATACACACTCAATGACACAATCACGTGCGCATGGTCACACACACCATCTCCAGGGGTCTAATCTGAGGATTTGATGGAAGTTTTTGCCTACGGTCCGCAAACCATGGAAGCTCTTCCAGGAGGAGGAATGCAGAATCACAAGCTGACTTCTCTGCTAGTGAAGCAAACTTTTTGGCCACAACATTCAAGAGAGGGACTGGCCTTCTGGGTCTTGCTTTTAGCTAAATATTTCTTCTCTAGATGTCTCTCTCTCCCTTTCTTTCTTTCTTTTTTTTTTTTTTTTTTTGAGATGGGGAGTTTCAGTCTTGTTGCCCAGGCTAGTGTAAATGGCAAAATCTCAGTTCACTGCAACATCTGCTTCAGGAGTAGCTGGGATTAGAGGCATGCGCCACCACACTGGACTAATCTTGTATTTCTTTTTTTTTTTAGTAGAGATGGGGTTTCTCCATGTTGGTCAGGCTGGTCTTGAACTGTTAACCTCAGGTAATCTGCCTGCCTTGGCCTCCCAAAGTGCTGGAATTACCGGCATGAGCCACCACACCCAACCAGATGTCTCCTTTTTTAAATAAGCCAAAATCTCCTAGGGCTGCTACCACCAGATGAATGCTAGCACATAATCTTAGATGGTCTTGGATATATTTGGTAATGTTCATGAGCACACATTTTATTAGGCACTCTGGGAGATAACAGAGATGGAAGAAAGTAAGTGTGGGCTTTGAGGTGGTAAGAAATTTGGGATGTTGCTGTAGAAGATAGGTATATGTGACTCTTTTGGTAGGTGAATGGTGTGGGTACAAGATTATGTATATTTGTGAGAATGTGTGTATGGATGTGTGTGTGCACATGTCATGCATGTAGGATGGCATAAATTGCCAGTAAGCATATCTTGATGTGGGAGGCAAAGTGGCATGAGGGTATTTATGAAAAAGAGGGAGGCAAAAAAGCTGCCTCTTGAGTAGTGTCTTTCTCCTAGTGCTGCCACAAGCCTCTGATCCTCATTACTACCATCCTCCACCCGATTCCTCCTCCTTCCAAAATACTCTATATCCGTCTTCCTGGGATTAAGGTAGAATTTTTAAAAACTTGTAAGAGCTGCACCTGCATTTTGTGTGCATCTTAAGGGAGAAGATATGTCTTTTCACATAGAGGGACTTCACCATTAACACAATGAAGCATTAAAAAAGATATCACGGAACCGTTTGTCTTAGCTTCCACGTTAATATACTTGCCACCCAAATAATGCGTCTACATCCTGTCTGTAGAGTAAACCTTCCAATAAGCCCAACTTAAATGTCTGGGGACATACCAAGACTCTGCTGGCCTCGATAAAGAAACATTTGGATGGTTGCGGTGGCTCATGCCTGTAATTCCAACACTTTGGGAAGCTTAGGCGGGCAGATAAATGGAAGTTACGAGTTTGAGACCAACCTGGCCAACGTGATGAAACCCTGTCTCTACTAAAAATACAAAAATTAGCTGGGTGTGGTGGTGGGCGCCTGTAGTCCCAGCTACCTGGTACCCTGAGGCATAAGAATCACATGAAACCAGGAGGCGGCGGTTGCAGCGAGCCGAGATTACACCACTGCACTCCAGCCTGGGTGACAGAGGGAGACTCTGTCTCAAAAAAAGAAAGAAAGAAACATTTGATAAAACAAAAAATAATAATTACAATGGTAACAAAATAAAGATTTAGGTACAAATAGAGATTGTGGCACCTGTACGGCATGCTTTTTGTTTTTTCAGAGTTCGTTTTTCAATTTAGATTTTGATCATCATCCTTCCCCTCGCTCATAGCTTAACAAAAGGTGCCAATAAATCCCACCCAAAATGTAAAGGGGAGTCTAGAGCTGGAGGAGGTGACTGAAGGTGGAAAATGACTGACTAGAATTGGGGTTGTGTCACAACTCACACCTCAGGATTGAAGGAACAACCTCTTAGAGGAGACATAGCAGTCTGGTTCTTCATCTTTTTATATGGCAGATCAGGGAGAATAGCAGTGATGAGCAGGGTCATAGCAGGCTGAGCTCATAATGCTGCTTTTACTAAGAAGTCCTTTCTAGTCAAACTGCCTGGATCCCACAAATGGGGAAAGATGGTTAGACAGATGTAATGCTTCTACTCAAAACAGCAAGTTCTAGAATATGGTGATCTGAGTTAAATCTTGATGACATAGATCTCTTGGAATAATGCATTTGATAATGATTCTGCCCAATATATGACATAGGTTGGTGGTCCCCCATTACTGCAAACCTCTGAAGACATCATGAATATCATGAATTTCTAGTTATTGGAAACTCAGAACCTCGTTATTAAGATTTATAAAGTTTTTAATTTCATTCTGTTTGGAATCAGAAAATAATATGCCAAAGTGAAAGCCTCAGAAGTAGCATCAGAAGGAAAAGTTTCTCTCTGACCTCTTTTTCTCTGGCCTCTTATTTCTTCCTCCTCACTTTTCCCCAAGGCTAGCCATAGAAACTAGAATCCCTCTTCTCCAAGCCAGATTATAGAAACCAGAACCCCTTTTCCCCAAAGCCATCCCATAAAACCTAAAAATACAACTCTAACTTGCCTTTACGTTTCTGTGTAAGATCTGGCCCTAAAAAAAATTATTTGACCTACCTAGTTTCATTGTAGGTCATAAGACCTTTTTCTGGAGAGGGTCCAGCCCCACACCCATAAGGAAGGAAGGCTGTATAGAGAGGCCAAGAAGAATCTAAGGAGACTAACAGACAGGCCTTGCTGGGGTTTCCCACTCCATCTATAAGCTCACACTCTTTTTGTTCAAACACAGTTCTACACAGTTGTCTATACTTTATTCAACCTAAGCATAACAATGGAAAGTTTTCTCTGTATCTGTTGGTCTTCATTCTGAAGTCTCCTGTGTCACATAAAACTATTATTCAATACCTTTTCATGCCTTTTCTCCTATTCATCTGCCTTTTTTTCAGTTGATTTTTCACTGAAACTGTAGAGGGCAAAAGGGAGGTTTTCCCTTTCCCCCTTCAATCCCTTTCCTAATAAACAGAGTAAGCTGAATATAGATTTCCCCTACTCCTATAATCCATGATTATTCCTATAAATACGAAACATAAAAAATTGGGCAAGTTTTGTTCTCTCTTTACAGTTAATTTTCCCCCCATTTTGCACATTATGATGGCTAGATGGTATACATAATTACCAACATCCCATTCAGCTCCAAAACTCTATTGTTCTCACATTCCTGCAATTCCAAGTCTCATACTTCTCCCCAGATCTCAATACAGGAACTCTATTTCCCTTTCTTCCTGAAAAAATGCAGTGAGCCAGCCAGGCATGGTGGCTCACGCCTGTAATCCCAGCACTCTGAGAGGCCGAGGCTGGCGGATCACCTGAGGTCAGTAGTTCAAGTCCAGTCTGGCCAACATGGTGAAACCAAATTTCTACTAAAAATATGAAAAAAAATTAGCTGGGCATGGTGGCATGTGCCTGTAATCCCAGCTACTCCGGAGGCTGAGGCAGAAGAATCACTTGAACCCAGGAGGCAGTGGATGCAGTGAGCCGAGATCACGCCATTGCATTCCAGTTTGGGCAACAAGAGTGAAACTCTATCTCAAAAAAAAACAACAAAACAAAACAAAAAAAGCAGTGAGCCTCTTATTAAATATAATCGCTCAAAAGCCCAAAGGCAATACTGCCACTTTGGAAGGTTTTCCTCCCAGAAAGCTATTTAATTTGATGGTTATTATTTGTTTGTGAAAGCCCCACTGTTTATTCAGATTAATTAAAAACAATTGTTCCAGCTGCAGCATGGTAGCGCTCCTTATAATGAAAAAATCTGCAAGCCTGAATTTATCAACCTACATCTGATCCCATTCAAAAGTCTTTAACCTTACTCTGCAAGGCAATTTAACTCAAACTGCCTCAGACCTATGTCAGTGGATGGGAAAATTGAATCCTTAAACAGGGACCTTTTATTGTTGAAATCTCACAGCATAAAGTTATTATAGATGGCCCCAAAAATTGTGATTTCTAAATTGAAGACCCCAGAGTTGGCCTAAATTAGACAACAGGAAGTGAAAGTGAGCTGCTAAATCTTAAACTCATTTAAAACATCATCTCCTAGCAAATGATGTTTTAAAAAGTGTTTTGCTGTTTTGATTATCAAGAGTGCTTATGTGTTATGGATTAGCAGATGCTATCATTTCCCAATAAATAAAGATAGTTAATAAGACATAAATAGCTATTTGATAAAATAAACCTAATTTATTTTAGTTTGTAAATTCTGCTGAGACCAAGTACCGTTACCTGCAGTCAAGTTTTTCTTATCCAGAATAATCTCCTTATAATTGAAAATTCTCACACTTAACAGCTTAACTGATTCAAATCTAAAATATTAAAAATTGGTTTCCAGCATATACAGACATGCTGAGAAGTGAGGGAGGAAGTTATTTTCCACCTATATATTAAACTGGAAATGTATCTTAAAGTCTGTAAAGCACTTCACTGTTACACAGATGAACTCAAAATACTCCAAACAAAACTATTTGCCTCAACACTTCCAGGTTCTCACAAAATTCCACCTTTGAATTCAAGAGAAGTGTGAAATATTTTGCTAATTCTCCATTTTTACTGCTATTAACAAGAGCCAATCTTGTCCTTAACAGAACCCACAGTGTTATTTGGAAGACATTTATTATTCAAAGCCAAGCAAGTGTCCTAAGGTAGTTAATTTTTTATTTTTTTTTTTAATTTTTCCCCAGCTTTCCTGACTAGCTATCTTAACTTAGTATTTGCTTGCTGTCTCTTCCTTTGGTCTCCAGAATAAATGCACAAATGACTCTTCTGCTAAAAACGGCTCAGAGACTAAAATAACTAAACTGTGGCTGTGCTTGGGTCACTCTTCAGGCAAAAATATTTAAAGTAAGACCCCTACTGTGCCGCAGAGACACTGGCAAACAGAAATTGCCCACATAACCCAATCGTTGCTTAATTCCTTGCCTGCTTCAAGTCTATTCTTTCTTCCCAATGCCATGTTTAAAACTGTTATATTGTCCCGTCTCCTCTTCCTCACCACAATCTTTGCCTCTGATTTTTCCTTTTAAGGGCTTGCCTCTGTTCTATTTATGCAGTCCATTAGTAAACCAGCCAGCAAAAACCCCAACTTTAGTAAGAAACATATATATTTTGAGCAAACTGTTAAAACGGGCCCCAGCATGCTCTGATTATTGTATTTTCCTCTGAGGGCCACTCTGATAAACCATCTTTATCCTTCCATAAATATAGATTCATTCTGGGGGCTTTCACCTTCCCCCCCAATGATTCTTCTGAGGCTGCTTTGTTGCAGCAGCCTCTTTTATGCCTTTCAGTAATAAGTAATAAACAAGCAGCAATTGTCACTCTGCTCTCCCAGAATAGGGGCAGGCCATGATGCCCTACACACATACATTCTCATTATATGTGGGAAGTTCATTATGGGTGCTACTGCCACAGGGAAAAGGAAGATAAGGCGAGGGCCCCTTACAAAGCTGCACTTTAAAATAGAAAAGGGAAATGAATTGCTTTTATTTTAAGAGGCTTCCTTTTAACTCAGGTTCTATTTATCTGTCAGGGATCATTCCACCTCACAGCAGGGGAGACCAGTAACAACTATTTGACCAGTTCAAGAGGCAGCTATTTCACACAAGGCAGCTTCTTGCAAGACGACCATTAAAGCGCATCAATCCTGACAGTTGCACAGACACCCTAAGGGCTGTGCTGCAGAAACCAAACTTCAATATATCTGTTTGCTTTCCAGGGGCCTGTGCAGCTGCCTGTTTCACTGAGATGAGATCGGAGTTTCATATAATGGTGGAGGGGCCAGGGAGTGGGGAGGAATAGCAAGTGCGGGACTTGAACAGCAACCTAATATGATTTGTGGATGCCCTGGAAGTCCTAATCTGAGAAAATGCATATATCTCAGTCTAAAATGGCCCACTCACAGTCTGTAGCACCACCACGTCAGCACTTATAGGAATTAACCAATATGTTTGCAGAAAGTTAGAAAGGGTTCTGGTTAGCAAAATACCACTCCACCTGCAGTTGCCTTACAGTATTTGGTTTTTGAGAAGTCACGCAGTGTATCATCACTCTGGGCATCTGAGTAGGAAGAGGTAATGCTCACATGATAAAAAAAGAAACCTACTAACATTATTCACAGTTCCTAGACCATCTTTAGGATACTCTAGTATTTAGGATACCCTTCCTTTCCAAGCCCAAACTATGTATAATCTGTCTAGTCTCTGTGAGATTTCCTGAAACTGGGGAAGAGAACAACCATCTGCTTTGTCCTAAACACTTTCTGGTATCAGCATGGAAGTTTTGGCTAGCAGGGAAGGCTTGTTATTGCTGATACAAACTGAGAAAGAGTACAGTGCTCAGACTTCCTCTAGGAATGGCAGATGAAATCTCCCAAAGACAATGGGGCATAATGGGCTTCTAAGCCCCGGTGAGTAGAGTGATGTCCTAGGTACTCCTAATTTAGAACCTTCTCAGCCAGCTAATGAATGGCAACAGATCCTAGTGATAAGCCCTGAAGATGCTAAAAATATTTACTAATACTTGTTATTTTTCTTATAATAATAACAATGATTTTATTTCATGTGTGCACAGGTCTAATTATTGTGCATCCATTGCCATGTTTAATCTTTTCACAACCCTAGAAAATAGTAATTCTATTTGCTCCACTTCATAGATAAGGACCTGATGTCAAAAAGATGTGGAATGGTTTGCCATAAAGAACAGTATGGCTTTGGGTTATAAATTGCATTGCTATACTGACTTAACTATGAATCTTGATTCTCTTGCTTATAAACTGTGTGACCTTCTTTAAGTAACTTAACTTCTCTGAACCTTATATTGATGTTACATCTAATAGTAGGATTATTGTTCAGACTAAAATAAAATAATAGCTTTAATATGAGTGTATAGAAAATGTATGACCCACAGGAAACATTTAATGAATTCCACAAACAATTGAGCAGATGTTATTATTCTCAATTTAAAAAGTGACTACTGAGATCCAAAGAATCTAATAGACTTTTCTAAGGATATACAGCCAGAAGATCAAAGAACTGAACTGGACATTTGAATTTCCAGGTAGGTAGGTGTTCTTTCTACTTTATCACAAATTTAGCCTGCTTTGGGGAACATCAAATCACATGTTGTCAGTGGAACGCCTAGCCTATAAAAAAGTCAGATAAAGAGAATTCACCATTCTTAATTCTTTCCATTTTATTTTTATTAAATCAAGAGTGTTAGGGTATTTTTTCATTGCTGGAAAAATAAAAGTGAAGTGCTTTGGCTTCATAAGAGTTAAAGGCAGCAACCTTAAATTTCATGGAGAGTAACTTTGGGAAGTCCTTCGGCAGGGAGATGTGACGAAAGACCTCTCCAAAGTTTTCATTCTCTATTATCAGGGGTAACAAGACACTTAGTTCTGGACTTTCACTTTTGCTTCCTTCTCTCAAAAGAGGCCAGGGTAGGGCTGGTCATACTACAAGAAGAAAATCTTAATCACCTTCCTACAAAATAGTTCTCTGACAAATCTGGTCGTAGATACTTATTTATTTTCCTAGTCGTAAGAAGTGTAGGGGAGATATTCATTCAGTCCTAGGGAAATAAAATAGGAGAGCAGTGCTTACAAAAATTTTAAAAAATAATTCACACACACACAAAAATATATATTATTTCTTCCACTCTTTCCACATTTGACTGAGTAGCATCTGGGTTGAATAGGTTGTGGTGGTGAATATTTTATCAGATTTTTGACAAGACATCCATCTCGCTGTAGAATGAGGCTAGATCTTAAATCACCTTAGACAGTTTTGCTTCTTAATTAGACAGTCAATGCACAACCAATTGGGAGAGCTGGGATCTATTAGGCTTCTATGATTCTGAGATGGCTGAGATTATTGACAAGTTGAATCTGGTCCAATTAATTGTCTTGATAGTTTACTACCTCTTCAGTTATGCTAGACAATTGGGTACTGACACAGCACACTAATATTAATTTTAAATGAGGCTCTATCAAGGAAGAGTTGAAATAACGCTGTTTGTAATCTGAACCAAAAATTCTGTTTAAAATGGTATTGCATTGGTGTATGCAAACACTGTAAGGTCAAAATAATCCATTCCCTCATTAGGATTCAACGTTTCTACTGACATTCTACTTCCTCAAGTTTTAGTTCTGTCAGAATGGTTATCAGTCACCAAATTCTTGGCTGTGCGTCAGAGTCCTAATTAAATTTGAGGTTTTTGTCTTGAAACCAATGGAGAATCATTAACTACTGATTATATGTTAGTTGATACAAAACAGCTAGTTTCATAATGGCTTGCAATTAAAAATTCAATATCTTATCTTATTCAGCCAGCAATTTGGTTGGAACAAGACATATACTGTCCTGAAATATTTGGGTCAATAAATATACCACATAATCTATTCTATTTTCCAGAAAAAGTGACACCCACTCCCCTCTTCTTAAAGGATTGGGAGGAGGAGGTGGAAATTGGAGGCATGTGAGAGCAAAATGCATTCAAACTTAGATCTCAAAATCTTAAATGACTCAGTAAAGTAAAATTTAGCCAAAGGTGACACATATTAAGTCATTGGAGAGTAAAATGAGGTATTTTTTATAAATATACTAAAATAAGAAAATGACTAAGTACTATATCATTGCTCTGGTTAGCCATGATAATTTGGGAAACAAAATGCTTTTATATCTATTCCATTTGATATTCTCCCAAAATTACATTAAAATAATAAAAGATACAAGCACATAAGGACAAACATTTTGAGAATGGAGACCATACTGATAATCATTATCAGCGGAATTTTGAAAAATGAAGTGAAGAAGCAATTCGTTTTCAAAGACTAGGCCATGCCTACAGAGAGTGATAATTATGAAAATGGGAGGAACGACCTGTCTTGTTTCATAGAATCCTGAAAAGACTGAATTCTTAGAGGTACCGAGAGTCACAGGAAATGAGAGTCAGGTGTAACACTGAAACAGGTGGATTGGCTTAAAGTTCATTCCCCAGATCCTCACTCTCATGCCTCTTAGCCAGATTATTATTCATTTTATAGCCTCTGAGAAGACAGCATATTCATTCTTTTCTGGATAAACTGAACCAAGCAGAGGACAGAGTGTGTGTGTGGACCAAATTCATGGGTGTAAAAGCTGTGCAATTATACAGAATACCACGCTCAGAAGAACTTTAGAGTTGTTTAATACTCTGATGTAATAATTGAAATTCTTAATTTTGAAGAAGGCCCATATTTTTAGTTTGCACTGGACCCTATAAATTATGTAGCTCGTCCTGGTGTTTGTGGTAGGTAAATTGTATTGAGGTACAAGAGAGAAAATATGAGCATTAAGAAAGTATGCAAAGTGAATCGTAAGTCACCCAGTCTTCTTTCCTTACACTGTTACCAGAGTAACGTTGGTGAGGTGTATTACCCACCCATCCCCTCAAAGCACAAGAAACACCCAGGAAATGGACTAGAGGATTTTTTTAGGGGAAATAGAATTACCCTGAAGAAAACACATACTAGCTTTTGAAGGGCTTATAATAAGAATCAGAATTGTTATCCAACCTACTATAAAGGCCTCAAGTCAGAAAGAACTTCTGCTGTATCTAGAGATTCTATGAGATATTCAATGTCTTACTCTACGATCCAAACCAATAACCATGGATTATCAAATACTTAATGAGAACCTCAATATGTAAGATGGAGGCCACAGACAACAGACTTCAGAAAAATTGATTCAACACAGGGAGAAGAATAAAATTTAAAAGTCTATTGTTATTTTTTTAGAGAATTAAGGCAATATTTAATAGTCATGATATGGTTTGGATCTGTGTCTGCATCCAAATCTCATATTCAATTGTAATCCTGTGTTGGAGGTGGGCCTGGTGGGAGGTAACTGGATCATGGGGGTGGATTTCTCATGAATGATTTAGCACTATCCTCTTGGTATTGTTCTTGTTATAGTGAGCGAGTTCTCATGATATCTGATCATTTAAAAGTGTATAGGATCTCTTCCCTCTTGCTCCTGCTCCCACCATATGGGACACCTCACTTCCCCTTTGCCTTCCTTCATGATTGGAAGCTTCCTAAGGCCTCCCTAGAGAAGCAGAAGTCACTATGCTTTCTGTACAGCCTGCAGAACCATGAACCAATTAAACCTATTTCATTCATAAATTTCCCAGTCTCAGATATTTCTTTATTGCAATGTGAGAACGGACTAATACAAGCCATGAAATAAAAACAGGATGCTATAAATGACGTAAGATTTCAGGGGGATAAGAAAACAAAAAGCAAAAATAAGCTCTTAGAAATTACAAATATGATAGAAAACAAAACCAAAATAACAACAAAAAGATTAGACAACAGAGTCAAGGAAATTCCCTAGAAAGAGAGAGCACAGATAAAATGAAGCATAAGGGATTATCAAATAGATCAGCAGAAACAATTTCCAGGACAGAAGGACATGTATTCTTGTGATTGAAAGAGGATCTTGAGAGAGAGAAAAAATCCACAGGACCAGGACATCTTATCAGGCCCCACTTGCAACAGCAAAAGCAGAATGGAGTTTTCAAAGGACCAAGAGGAAGAATGGCATTACATGTTCCAGCCATGGCGCATGCCTGGAGGCTGGAGACTCATACCTTCAAAATGTTGACAAAAAATAATTTTCAAACTTTAATTCTTTATCCAACTAACCATTACTGCTGGTTTCAAGCATAACTGATACATTTCTATAAATAAGAGGACTTTAAAAATGTGCTTCCTGGCACCCTTTCTTGATAAGCTACTAGCAAGTGCATTCAGCAACATAAAGAAAAAAAATAATGAGATTTAGGATCCAAGACACAGGAAATCCCATCCAGATGAGAGGTGCCAGGTCCACTGCTGTGCAGTACACAGCAAATAGTTTACATGAAAGCAGGAAGCTGAAGGACTGCGAGAGGGATGGCTTCAAAGAAAAAAGAATTAGAACTCTATAGTGTGTTTGAAAATATTTGAGCATTTGGACAAAACTTAAAAGACGTTTGACAAATCTTTTAGAACATTTAGGGGAAAAAACAAATTTAAAATCTTGGTAACAAAACATAAAAAGTTTAGAGGGAAAAAGCCATTATCACACAAAGGAAAAAGAAATATAAGAATAAAAATGTAATCGCATACATTCTAGATTTGTAGTACCACATGCAAATAGTTATAGTAATGTCAAACTTAGTTAACTTCCTCCTAAGAGTGATACAATTGTGTTGGAAAGATTTCAGCAGTGGAAGGAACAATTGCACAAATTGCATAGGGTGTGTATGGTATAGAGCTAAAAATTCTTAACTATTTTAGCAAGAAACAAATATTATAAAATTGGGAAAAAAGTAAATGCAACTTATTAAGATGGAAGATTATGGAAGAATAGTTAAAAGTGATAATTTTACCATAGATAGATAAATGACACTATGATTAAAAAATAAAAATTAATTTTAAACAAGCTAAATGATATTTTTTAAAAAAGCTTTTTTTCATTCACTGAGGGAGTTGCTTTAATGTTAACAAGGAAATAGTCGGCTGCAGAATAAGATTTCATTTTAGGTTTTAAAAAACTGATGCTCTTTGTCTTATTGTTATCACTTTGTCTGCTGGATGGTGTTCAAATGGCCCTAGAATAAGAAGTGGCATCTATATTCATAATAATATTCAGATATATGACTACAATGTTCTGTTCTTTCCACAGTTGACCCCATCATCATGAGGAGAATAAAACACAGAATGAAAGCTCTTCTCTGCATTCTTTACCCCTTCATTGTCCTCTTAGTTAATGGTTGCTTTGTTCCTGTGGGAGTGAAATAAAGACTCCCAAAAATGCTAAGAATATTCAAAGACTTTCTCAGGAAGGGTCAATTCATGAAAGGAGTTGCTGCAATGTGAAAATTGAACACATTAAGTCTGATAAGTAAACTTCAAAAAGAAAAACATTTGTGTTTCCAACAGACCTTCAGGTCCATGTTTATAGTTTTAGTGTTATAGTAAAAGATTGAGGAAAACGACTGATTAAGACACTCTATATCCACACAGTGCTATACTTTGTAACACTGAAAATAATTAGAAATAGGTACGCCTGCACGGAATGATATCCAACACATATGGCTAATCTAAAAACTCCAAACAAAACAAAACCCAACAGGTTGCAGAACAATATGTATGTTATGCTCAATTCCTGCATGAGCTTGTTCCGAAACTCTAATTTTGGTTTTAGAAATAGATTCTGAGACTGGAATCTTGGGATAGGGATTAAATTTTTAAGTCACCTATACTATTATATTAATTTCCATTTTTATAATGCATGAATAATAATTTTTTGAAAGTTAGTTACATATAACTAATACATTATATTAGTTCATATGATCAGCACTATTTCTATTTGGGAACATTCACTGTAACTTAAATCCAGGAATGTGAAATAGCATCATTTGCTGTAAGTAACTAAACGTAGTAAATGCAAAGAACAGGAAATTTGAGTCAGGAGTTCAAATCCCATTTTCCTGTGTAAAAGTTGGTTATATTCCCCTTTTTAAATTTTAGTCTTAGTTATGTAATCTATAAAATTAGGAAAATAAACATTTTTTCTCCTCCCTCAAAGTTTAGTGTGATGAGCAAATAAGATCAGGTAGCAGAAAAGACTGTGCAGTGAGAAGTTCCATAGAACTGTTCATTATTCTGTAGAAAAGTGGTTTTACCAATTTGATGTATTTTATATTCAGCATTAGTAACAATAACTAAAAAATTTACTAACATCTTTGAGCATTTATTATTTCACATGCTGTTTTAAGAGCTTTGCAACTATGAACTCAGTTTTCACAATAACAAATGTCTAAGTCTGTACTACTGTTGTTCCTTTCATAGATGAAGATGCCCAGGTACAGGGAGGTTGTCTAACATCCTCCAGTTACAGTACTAGGTGATGATGCTGGGATCCATTGCCACAGAGTCTGCTAGGCTCTTTCCCAGTTGATAAGAGAGTGTCTCGAAATGCTCTTTTCAGCTACTCTTCATTCTTTCCTCCTCTATCTGCTTTCCTCCATCTTCCCTATCTCTTAGAGTAGCTGAAAAATTGACAGAAACTTTCTGAGAGACTGATGGGGACTTTCTGTGCTTCGTAGTGGCAGACAGTTTTGTTTTGCTTTTTTTTTTTTTTTGAAAAAGAGAGGAAAGAAAGTGAGAGTGAAAGAAAGAAAAAAAAGAATGTAAGAGAGAATGAAAGAGGAAGAGAAAGAGGGAGAGAGAACGAGATTCTTGTTCTATTGCCCAGGCTAGAATGCAGTCTAAAAATGGGTATTCAAAACCTCTTTTATGCCAATAATTGTACTTAACAATGGAGACAGGAAGGAATAAGATGAAAATAACAAACAAGGAGCCAACCAATATTTTATTTAAACCTGTGAAATGCTATGCAATTGCTGAGGAGTGATTTACTTCCAATTATGTGGTCACTTTTAAAATAGGTGTAATGTGATACTGAGAAAAATGTATGTTTTGTGGATTTGGGGTGGAGA
>CAUYLG010020000.1:0-66740 GCA_963573385.1 Cacajao melanocephalus
CCCATCCTCAGCACTAAATCATGCTCTCAGCCCCAAAATTCAAAAATCCCACCGAAAGCCTGACCAATGGCAACTTGCCAAGTCCAGGTCCAGTCTCTCTATGACCAATGCAGTTGCCCATGCTTTGTTTCCCCACTGACCAATCTCTTGCCCTCACCCCCATAAAACCCCACACCCAGAACGGCCGGGAGCGACTTCTCTGGTCTCTCTCTCTCTCTCTCTCTCTCTCTGTCTCTCTCTCTCTCTCTCTCTCTCTCTCCTCCCTCCCCCTCTCTCTCTCTCTCTCTCCCTCCCCCGGGGCCACAGAACCTCGACCGGGAGCTGAATAAACTAGAATTTAATTTATCTTGTGCTGGCCTCAGTTTCCTCATTTTAAACTCGGCAATATCCTTACAAGAATAACCTTACAGTCTAGAGGCCGATACCTCAGTGGTGTTTTAAAAAACTTAGCTGATTACAGTTTGAAAAACAGTTTCCTATACATTACCTCAGCTGACCTATATTTCAGCCTATGAGATAATCTGGTATTAGCGTTTTCATTTAACAGGAAAGAAAGCAGATTAAAGTAGGTTAAATGTGGAGTGGAAACTCATAAATTTAAGTATAGGTTTTAGAAGCAAATCCTGAGCTTCCTTCACTTCTGATTTATTCAAATTGTTACCACATAAAATTGGCCTAAAGGATGACTCCCGGGGAATTCCACTGTGAGAAAGTGTATCCTTTAGCTCAGTGATTTCAAAGTGTGCTCCCTGGGCCAAGAGCATCCTCACCTAGAAATGTGTTAGACATACACATTCTCAGGCCCCTCCCTACACCCACTAAATCGATACTTTTGGGGTGGGGCCCAATCAAGGAGCCTTACAGGTGATTCTGATGCTTGCTGGAGTTAAAGAGCCTTTGATTTAGCCAGAGGAGTTAGTATGAATTTAGCAGTTCAAACCAGATCAAGTTTTGAGATCTAATGTACTATTTAAGGACTAAGGTTAATAAAATTACGCTGTATTAGAAATTTTTGTCAGATAAGTGAATTTTAGCCTCTCTTGTTACCAAAAAAGCAACCATGTGAGGTGATAGATATGTCCATCTGCTTCGCTATAATAACCGTTTTCGCATCTGTATGTATAACATAACCTCACATGGTAAATCTCAGATATGCACAATAAATGTTACTTTTTCAAATAAAAAGGAATTAAAAAGGAAACATCATTTTTAAAAATCAGTGTTTTGCAGGCCGTTCTACTCCTAACATCTGTAAACTTGGGAAGACACACCTGTGCTGAAAAGCCCTTGCGACCCTTGCTCTGGATGGTCAAGCTAGAGAAGTGAAGACAGAATCAGCAAGGGAAGGAGCAAAAGCTTCCACAGCTCCACTGGAGTAAGGGAATCGAGCCTCCACAGACTGCTGCATGTAGGAATTCACTTTAAGGAGGAAGTGCTTAAGTTCTTGCTACTCTGATATTTACTAAAAGTCCAAACTAAGAGTATGATTACAGTGAATCATCACGTTTTCTGAGTCTTACTTATTGTAAAAATCAGGGTTTACTCAGTTCTTAAAACACATACACAATGAAGTGCATGGCGTTCCCTATGAAGTAGCACTTAAAATTTAAGTCTGATTCTCCTCAAGCCTTTGAGCCACACTGAGTAGTTGCAGAAAATCGGGGGACAGAGAAGCAGTCAATGGCCCCACCTAGGAAGCACTCAGATGAGCTCGGCATCTACAAATGCTACATGCCCCAAATTCAAACTCTTGAAATTAAACAGTAGGGTGGCTAGGCTAGAATAAATTAGAAATAACTCTAATGACAAAATGGGATGTGATGTGTGCAGCTCAATTGGTTCCTAGGTTTATAGGGTAGTAGTTCAGTGCAGATAGACAGATATAGGTTGATAAAGACATGCACACAGAGCAGTTATTATAGAATGACCTCAGTTGTTGAAGCAAGGTGGGCACAGATAACCATTTACTATTCTCGTGGTAAGTTTACATGTTTTCATTTTTTCAAAATTACATGTCGATGAAAATAGTGAAAACAAAGAAGGTTCTAGAGAAGAAAGGATAAAAATCCCTTTATCTCTTCCATCATTTTATGATAAACAAAATCCAGAATAATAAAAGAATAGGTAGGCAAGCAAAGCTTTGCTGAACCACTGTTTCTTTATTCCTGGTTCTATGGTAATCAAACCAAAGCCTCTGACCCTGAAACTATGTCGCTTCAACTAGAGTCAGAAATTCAAAGGGCCTGGTACACAGTTAAAATGCTGGCTTCCTCGCGGTCTCATGACTCCTCCTCCTTCATGGGCCTGTGTTCCCCATGTTTTCCTTCCTAGACATGAAAATAGGAATGGAAAAACAAGGAGAAGAGGACTGAAGGATTTCTGAACACTGGTGATAATAAATATGAACACAAGCATAAACCCAGATATGCACATACGTATCCGTGCACCTGGAGAGAAAGGGAGAGACTAGAGGATGTGGGTGTCAGCCTTCTCAAAAATTTTGCCAAATAATATCAAATTAACGTCACATTTTTAATAAACAAAAATCTTATTTCAAACCCAGAAATTCTCCTTTTCCATATGAAAGCATTTCAACTATTTGAAGTTTTCATGCATAGAACTACACTAACTAAATAGGATACCACTATGCCTGCAACAGCTCCCTAGCCTCTTACCACCCTCTCTGGATGCATTGTTTTTCTTTCTATTTTGACCCCTTAAATGAAACACTGATTAAAAAGAAGGACGTGGCGCTTTGCCTGTGTATTCACAGTACCAACTGTCTAAATCCACCTTTTCTATACCAGCCTCTACAAATTGAAGAGATATAAAATGAGACAAAGCACACATACATTATCCAGGCATGTGCCAGATAACAATGCTTCAGCAAAAGAGGAATGGCACACAGACAGTGGTCCCCTAAGATTATCACACTGTACGTTTACTGTCTCTTTTCTATGTTTGACTATGTTTAGGTACACAAATACTTGCCATTGTATTACAGTTGCCTGCAGTGTTAGTGCAGTTACCTGTTGTGAAGATTTGTGGGCTAGGAGCAATAGACCATGCCATATAGCCTAGGTGTGTGGTAAGCCGTACTATCTAAGTTCGTGTAAACGCACTTCATGATGTTCACACAATGATGAAATCACCTAAGGATGCATGTTTCAGAGGTATCCTCCTGATGAAGTGATGCATAACTGCATATGTGTATACAGAAAGAGACTGAGTCAGGTATGTGTATGTGCAAGTACCCCAAGAAAAAATAACTCTTTTCAATTATGAATGTGGCTCTTTGCGCACGCATGTATGTGTGTGTGAATAAAGATTTCTTTTTTGCCACCTGTTGCTCTTTATGAATTAAATATTTGAAAATGGAGATTTGCTTAATGCCACAGGCTTTGGATTGTAGTGTTATTTTTCTTCCTCTCTTTTCTAAAATTTCTCCCATGCATTTATTATTTCACTGAAATGGAGCCAATTAAGATGGTAAAATCTCCAGCTACTTTACCACAGCTTCATAAATAACAGGGTTCAGCTGCCTGGGCTTTGTCCCCATGAGGAAGAGAAAATAACAGTTTTGAGATGAAAGCACAAAGAGTTGTTAATCACTTTCTAATAGTCCGTGCTTAGAATTATTGGTGCGATATCTGAAACCACATCCGCAGGTCTGGGGTCTTACTTTTGCATATTGGTGGAATAACAGCAGCCATGACAATGCTGAGTCCTGTGGGGCTATGTGCCATTGCCCTGTGCACACAAAGCATCATTTCAATCTCATCTCCTATAGAATCAAGCCCCAGGGACTGCTCCAGCTTTTGAATTTTGCTTTTAAAATGTGCTCCTGTCTCAAGTGTGTTTTTCTGCTGTGGCTTCACAGAAATATTCCAGGGAGGGTTAATATGAACAGACATGATCCTGATCATGGCAACTGGGCTTTAGGGTATACCTCAGAGTGCTCAGCCCACTTCCCTGGTGTTTTGTTTCAAATTGGGATGAGTTTCTAAAAGTGTCCCATAAGAGATAATACTCTAACGTTGTTTTTCACCTTCTGAAGAAATGTTGCATGTGATTTGCTAATAATAGAGAAAGATAGTTTAACTATGATTTTCCTACTGAAAAGTTTCATCTATAAGAAAACCTAATATATATCTGGTATGGTGAAACAGTCCATTTTAGACAATTGATTTTAGGAGGAAAACCATTAATGTATTTAAAATATAGTACAATTTCTGATACAGGGATGAATTATTGGTTCACCCTTGATTGAACATACTGATTCCAATTTTATTTTCTGCAATGAAATAGAAGAGTCTGCACAATAGGGCATCTATAGTTAACAATAATTTATTATATATTTAAAAATATTAATAACTAAAAGAGTGAATTTGGAATGCAGCAAACAAAGAGTAATGATAAATGATTGAGGTGATGGATATCCCAGTTACCCAGATTTGACCATCACACATTGGATAGTTGTATCAAAATGAGAGATGTACCTCATAAATGTACACAACTATTATATACCCATAGTTATTTTAAAAGCAAGTAGAAGTTGAGAAGCATAATTATCTGAAGAGAATACACCCAGCGCCACAGAGCCTACGAACCTTGTATGTGAGTTTAGGGTAAGATCCAATTTAGTGTTTTTAATGTAAATTATTTCATATACTTTTCGGTGTCCTTCCTGTTCTCTTTGCACCAAATATGTGCTAGAGAGAACCTAGCAAAATGGAGAGATTTAGTCTGCCTTGCACCGTAATTTTAAAGTGGAGACTAGGAGGCTAGGGTGGAGATGCCTCAATAGGCTCAAGTGGAGACGGCCCCCGCTTCCTCTCTGGGGTCATTCCTCTCGACCTGACCGAGTCTATTCCTTCTGCTGCTGCTTTTCTCTAAGATACCTTGTAGGTTTTCCACCTGGTTTTCATAAAGAGGATTTGATCCCTTGCAAGTTTCCACAGGGGTGTGCATGTCATCACAGAATGGGAACAAAAGTATATAATGACTTATTGAGTTTTAAATTCAGAGACAGAGGCCAAATGACAGCATGTGCATAACGCATATAGAGGAGTAGCTTTTTTTGCTCACAGCTGAGGAGACTATAAGGAAAAATAACAAGAAAATGAAATGTCTTAAGTTAGAAAAATAAGAAAGTTGCTTTTCTCTTTTTCTGGTTCTCTATCCTTTTGTCTCTATAAATCTGTGTTTTTATGCATCAGTTCTTCACACAAAAATCCAATTCACAGAACAACTCCAGGGATGAAAGTAGCTATGTCATGGTACTTCATATTCAAGATTTTGAAGATAGTCAAAAAGATTAATAGGTTTGTTCCTTTTTTGCAATCTGAAGACTGTAGTTGTTCATTCACTCTTTTCTATATGGAAAAAAAATCACTCTTTTCTATATGGAAAAAAATGAATACTTTCAGATACTAAAACAATGAAATCCTCACTTTCTTGCAGAGCACAAGATAAACTATCTCCTCTGTCAGGTCAACACAAAATAAATGAATGAGTGAAATTAGGAACCGGACCAAAAGCCTCAAACACCACCAGATTCTGACTTTAAATGTAAAGGAAAGACTGTACCAACAGCCAGGAGAATAATGAGAATCTGGCTCTCCATTTAGACACATGCCCAGAGCTGAACGGACCACTCCTCTTTCTGGAAAGTTTGCAAGGTGGAGGAAGGGTGACTAACATACCCTGGGTCTACAGAAAAAAGATGATAAATAGGAAAATAAATATTCAAAGCATACGCTAACACATAAAATGGTGTTCTCTTTAGGATTTCAAGAAAGTAAGGAAGTAGACATTTTGAAACATGATTATATGTGAGAGGTGAATGTCCACAGACCAATTTGAGTGTACTGAATCTGGGCACAGGCAGCCCCCAGCCAGATGCCAAGGAGAGAAGGTGACTCAGGCCCACCAGAAGGTAACCAGAAAAGCCAGTTAAGAGATTTTAAGAGGAGTAGGGAGGTGAGTAAGGGAAGAGTCGCAGGCTTCATGTGGCTTCACCTTCACTCAGTCAGGGGAATTTAGATTTCTGCTGGAATCCCCACATGGGTTTGTCTGTACATTCAGCAATGCACTGACAATTCTGAAAGATGTTCTTCTTGTCCTTTTATGTTTGTCACACGGTTAGAACAACATCTGTACAGCACACTGTGATATAATACCTTCCATTCATTTGACAATTTTATAAAGTGCCTGGAGTGTTCCAGGTACTGATCTCAGTGTCTGGCAGTGTAAGAATTAATACAAGAAACATACGTTCTGCCCTCATAGAATTTACATTACAGTGGGTGAGAGGAGGCAGGGGGCAGAGAACATTACCAAAACTTTGAGTAAAGTTAGAAAGTGGTAAGTGCTGGGAAGAAATAAAGCAGAGAAAAAGAATGGGGAATTGCAGGAAGCAGAAGTTGTGAAGTTTGAAATGAATTTAATGAAGACCTTGCTTGGAAGGCAATATTGAATAAAGAATTGAAAGGGTTTGGGGAGGGAAAGGCTCTGCTGATTGATATCTAGGGGAAGACCATTCCAGGAGGAGGAATTGGGGGAAGAGCTCTGGGATGAGCAGGTGCTTGCCCAGTTCCAGAAATAGCAAAGAGGCCAAAATGGCTATACCACAGGAGGCCCAGTGATGAAGATGCCAGAAGAGGCCAGGTGCTGCAGTGTCATTTAGGAGATAGAGGAGTGACGTTTCCTGAAGTACATTTTAACAGAAAATTCAATGGCTGCCACGTGGGAAATCAGGATAGAAATAGAGTGCAAGGCCAGAAGCAGAAAAGCCGGTTAAGAGATTTTGACAGCATCCCAGCGAAGACATTATACTGGATTGTAGCAGAGTGATAAAGGTAGAGGTTGAGAGATAGATTCTGGACCTGCTTTGATAGTGGAGGATTTGCTGATAGATAGGATATGGGGTGTGAAATAAAGAAAAGCAAAATGTCTCCATGACCTATTTGTCTATCAAACGAAGTCAGAGTTGCTACCAGCTGAGAAGAGGAAGAATGTGGAGATGGGGCCACAGATTTGGGGCAGAAGAATCAAGATACTCCTTCTGGCTATTGTATATTCAAGATGCCCCATTAGACACTTGAGAGAAAATGTCAGCAGCTGATCTATGAGTCTGGTATAATATGAGTGGGGAACTGAGACATTCCAGTGTCAAGAGTTTGGAAAGATAGGGTACAAGAAAGTATAAAGCAATTATATACGGAAAAGAAGAGATGAGTGAGCTAGGAAAAAATCAGTGTGGTATCCTAGAAACTGTGTGATGAAATATTTCAAGGTGGCAGGAGCCATTAGCTCTGTCCAGTGATGACTTGGGCGCAACTAAGATAAGGACTTAGATGTGAACATTGGGTTTAACAGCATGGAAGTTTTTGGTGACTTTGGCAGGGTGAAAGTAAAGGCCACACTGTATGAAGTTTGAAAGAGAAGTGGAGAAGAGAATTCTGAGACAATGAGCAATTTTCAAGAAGTGATGCTAAACTGATAAGGTAAGAAGTGGAGAGGTAAGAGTGGCCGCTCATTAAAGAGAAAATATTAATATATTTTAAAAAGACACCTGCACTCATAAGTTTATTGCAGCTCTATTCACAATAGCAAAGATATGGAATCAACCCAAGTGTCCATCAACAGACGATTGGATAAAGAAAATGCGCTATGTATACACAATCGAATACTATTCAGCCATAAAGAAGGAAATCATGTGTTTTGCAGCAACATGAATGAAACTTGGGGTCTAAAGTAACTCAGATACAGAAAGATAAATATCACATGTTCTGACATATAAGTGGGAGCTAAATAATATCTACACATGGATGTAGTGTGGGAAATGATAGACAATGGAGCCTGAAAAGGATGATGGGGTGGGAGGATGCGGATGATGAGAAATTAACTAATGTGTGCAATGCACGTTATTCAGGTGATGGACACCCAAAAGTCTTGAGTTGATGGCTATGCAATCTATGTATGTGACAAAATTGCATTTGTTCCTATAAATTTATAAAAATGAAAAAGAGAGAAAGAAAAATGATGCTGACATCAGAAGGCTAAGGCATCATTGCTGGAATGATGTCCATGGCATGGTGAGAGGACTTGGCCAGTAAGGCTGGTAAAGCACTGAGCGTTCTAGAAATGTGACAATAGAAGGTGACTCAAAGATGATCCCTGACAATTTTGAGTGGTAGGTGCCCAAAGCTGGAAAGAAGCTTGTGGGCACAAACGAGTATGACTATTTGGTAGTTTTCAGTTCCCCACAGTTAGCCTTATATTATTTTCATTGTCATGATTATGACTTAAACCATGATATGATTGAGTGTTATGATTCAATAGCTAAGAGTTTGCAGGGAACTGGCAAGTCTTAACTCATGTCTGCAGGTAATAAAACATGTTCCAAGATGTCTAAAGATCTGTTAATTAAGCCCTCATATGCCCTTTATGAAAATATCCCTAGGAATACTTGAGCTTATGAAAATTTGAATCAATTTTTTAAAACTCAAGAACTGTAGTGTTACAATATAAAATGCATAACTATGGCCATGGCAACAAGCTAAACAAGGACTAAATAATTGATTTGAGTATGCTTCCAAGCAAAAAAGTCAAAAGTGATTTGATTTTTTTTGAGAGAGAAGATACACCATTAAACATTAATAAATAAGATGATCCCAGCTTGTGCCAAAAGTACCCATGAGAGATGTGAGGAGGTGCATTTATCCGGCATTCTGTTCTATAAACATATTTCATTTTCAATGCTGATAATTGTTAAGCTATCAGCTAAATCACATCTCTCTGTGGATGTTAGCTAATACGAGTGAGTTTGTTATAAAACTAATCCTTAAATTATCTGTCATGGTTCAGCTCTGCGTCCCTGTCCAAATCTCACCTTGAACTGTAATCATCTCCGCATGTTGTGGGAGGGACCCAGTGGGAGGTAATTGAATCATGGGAGCAGGTCTTCCTCATACTGTTCTCATGATAGTAAGTCTCAGGACATCTGATGGTTTTATAAAGGGAAGTTCCCTTGCACATGCTCCCTGCCTACCACAATCTAAGATATCTCTTGGCTCTTCGGCTCTTCCTTTGTCTTTGGCCATCGTTTTGAGGCCTCCCCAGCCATGTGAGTCCATTAAACTCCTTTTTTTCTTTGTAAATTACCCAATCTCAGATATGTCTTTCTTAACAGCGGGAGAACAGACTAATACATAAAATAATTTAAATGGAGATGTATGACTTCTAAAGGTCAAGAAAAAATTTAAAAACAATTAAAGTGAATATACATAAACAGGAAAGAAACAAAAGCAGTTAAAATGTGTGAAAACACCAAAGGATGATAGAAATAGTAATATATGCATTCTTTTCTCTTATAATATGTTAGGTATGTTCCTTAAAAATATCTCAAATAATAGGGTTCTATTATTAAGTATTATGTAAATAAGAGATACACAGCCAGCTCTTTGTATGTGAAAATTTTGCATATACAGATTAAACCTATGGCAGATCAAAAATATTCAATAAATAAATAAAACAACAAAAACAATACAGATAAAAACCAGTAGGCTATAACAACCATTTACGTAATATTTATGTTGTATTAGATATTACAAGTAATCTAGAGGTGATTTAAAGCATACAGGAAGCTGTGCATAGGTTATATGAAAATATTACACCATTTTATATCAGCGACTTCAACATCCTCAGATTTTGGTATATGAGGGCATCCTAGAACAAGTTCCCCATGGATACCAAGGGATGACCATAATGCCATAAGAAAAATCTTGCTCATATTTAAGCACATGTAGAATATATTTTAAAACACTACACTTCCAATTTTATAAGTATGTACACATTTATACCATAAAACTAAATTTTTTGTCTCTTAATCATAGGATTTCTGGGAGGTTATTTCCCTCATTTTACCTTTCCACACTGTTAGAATTTACTTGAGCGAGCATGCAACCATTTTTTATTCAGAAAACAAATCTTATTTTTGTGAAACTTTTCTACTCCCTGAAAATAACAAAATTCTAAATGTAATAGTTTAATAAAAGAGTAATTCAGAAACAATAGGTCAATTGCATTGTAGATTAAAATTAAAAGATTTGTATAAATTTTTCTTTGTGTCATATATAAGAATGTATGCTGATAATGACAGAAAAATAGACTAAATTCAGAGGCTTTGTTCTGGTTGCACAGCATTAGAAACTTGGATTGGTTGTGGACCAGCAGGCATTAGGTACCCTTTCAACTGTGAACAGACAACATTTTATTCTGGTCCTCCTTTCAATCTTCACACCTAATTTAAAAAGGAGGAAGCAAAATCTAGAACAAGAAACCTCGTTGTAGAAATCACACCCTGGAGGACAATAGCAATCCATCATACCAAACACTTAAGCCAGAGTGTGTACCTTGGAGTCTGGGGGGCAGGAGTGTCTGCCAAACAGGAAGTCAGGTAGCCAGAAGTACAGGGATCAATCAGCAACTTAATGACAGCAAAGAGCACGGCATGGAAACATTAGAAAATTCAAGGATACCTCTCTTGTTTCTAAAATCAATTCAATCTGTTCTTCTCCAAGTGGAGAGGGTGCTATTGATGAAATGGCTTCATTCACAGATTGTTAAACTTGCAAGGAGAGAATTATCATGACTTGGAGAAGATGCATTCGACTACACCAGACTGTTGTTCAAAGTCTTCATATCTCCTCAATCAAATTACTGAGCACTTGACAACAATCAACTAAAAGCTCTTCTGCTGTGCCTGGCACAACAAATGAGTCTATAAAGTTTAAACTCTTGAAGACAGGGGAAGGTGTGCATTAAAAAATAAAAATTAAAAAAAAAGAATGTCTCTGTTTAAACTTTCAGAAGAGGATACCAACAAAAAAAAGACTGAATTGCCAGTGTTCATAAGGATTTTGGCAACATCCGAAATGATCACCATTTAAGAAAATATATTTGTAATTGACAGAAATGAATCTGTCACCTGCAGGCAGGCAAATGATGGCAAGAAGCACACAGCTTGGGCTATACCAGACAGGAGCATGTCATGCCTCCCTAGAGGAAGCTCCTAGCTGGACTCACAAGTGCTGAACATACCGCCCATTTCTAGTTGCTCTTCTAGAAGAGCTTACAAAGCCTGCATTTAGTGAAATTATCACTTTGGGAAAATCTATATGATGGGAGATTTTAATGAGAGATGAGGACAGAAGAAGGAAAGGTGAGTGAAGCCTACACTGTTACTGCTACTCTCCTCGTCATCCCTTACCATCAGGTAATACCATGGACTCCATCAAGAACTCACTCTCACCTGGAGTAGCCTTCACTTCAGGCAGACTTCTAGAAACTGCGTGAATTTTATCATGCCATGTTTCAAACTTCAGTTTTCTGCCTGCTAATGTTTTCCAAAAAAATAGGCAAAATGTCTGTAATGAGAATGCCTTCATTAGGAACACATTTGAGCTTTTACCTTTCTCTTTTATAAATTTTGCATAAATTTATATGTCAGTGTAAATATATTTCTAAAGGGCCAGCTGTTTTAAACAATTTGAAATTTACTGGAAGCCTTCCAATGCATTTATATTGCAAGGTGGAACTAATGACAAAAACAGTGCCAGTCTTACCTATGAAGCCTCATAGGCACTGAGAAAGCAATACCATTCCTGGCTCTGCTTACCTTGTTTTAATGTAAAACTAAGAGGAAGCCACACCTGGAATACATTTCAGTTCCTCTAGCACCGCATAACCAAGAAAAGCATTAAGGTTTCATTGTTTCTCTCCCTCTCTCTCTTTTTCTATTTTATCTATCTTTGCATTGTAATCATTTCTTCAAATATATATTCTAAAATGACGATGGTATGGTCTGAATATAAAATGACTGTAGTGTAAGGCTTGTACAGGCCCAGTTCCCTTTCTTTCTCCCACGTCTCTGCATCTCTCTCTGTCTCTGGATGCATCTGTACTTTTACCATTTTGAAAAAAATGTGGAGGTAATTCAATGCATGGTTGCAATGAAGGAAAAAGGAGTAAGAATGGCAAATGCAATGCGGAGGGAAAGGTAAAAGTACAGAGGGCGCTGTCTCAGGAGCATGGCAACTGCAGGTCATGGGAAGAAAAGGCCGTTACTTCCTCAATGGCCTCATTCAATTTGTTCCTGCTTCAAGCACACTGAAGGCAGGGATCAGACCATCTGTGTCATTTTAACAGGAATCACAAGTAGAGGTGACATTATGGTGTTTGCTGAACTGCCCAGGGCCTACATCAGGGCTTAGCACCAGCTCACGGCCCACCCTGTCTCCCACATAGCCTACATGAATGGCCCGATTCAAAAGAGAGAAAAGCAGAGGTGAAACTCCCACATGCTCCGTCATACCATGCCTTCTGCAGTATCCTAACTTCAAGTCTAAACAAAGAAAAAAGGAACTGGGACATTGATGAGAACTTTATTTCTGCATCTTGCACCTAAACTTGGAATTACTTTTCCTATTTTTAAAAGGCAATATGAGTTCCAACCTTGACTGGAATCCTGAGCCAGGGATCAGATATGTGAGCTTCCAAACCAGACTGCCTTGGTTATACACAGTTCCCCGCCATGCACTGAAGGCACAAGTCTGTGGCATTATGATGTAAGTGAATTGCATGTCATAAAGATGTCAGCAGCAGTGGCTTAACCCAGCCAAAGGTCTATGTCTCATCTCAAGTCAGAATTCCAAAGGGGAAACTCTAGAAGCTCTGCAGCTGTGCCTTTCAGTGGGGGAACCTGGCCTTGATCCTTGGTGGTCATGCCTCCCACTATATCTTTCAATTCAGGACCAGGTGGTTTCCCGTTTCTACTGCTCTCTAGATTCCCCCAAGTTGGCCTCTCCAATGCATTGATCACTACATGCCAATCTCCTGCATCAAATTTTATGTGCTTTTACATTTTGTGGATTTCAATAGGAAGACCTGCTGTCCTCCAGAGACCAAATTATCACCAATATATTTGTTGCATCCTCTTTAGAGTGGAGATCTCCAAACTAAAGCTGTGGGCAAAATAAGGCCCAAAGCCTGTCTTTGCAGAAAGAGTTTTATTATAACCCAGCCACACTCATTTGTTGAAGTCTTGTTCAAGGACACTTTTCTACTACAGCGAAAAAAAAAAAAAGTCGAGTGGTTGTAACAGAGACTGTTCAACCCACAAAGCCCAAAGTACTAATATTCCTGTACTTTGCAGGAAAAGCTTGCTGGCCCCTTGTTCTTCTGTGTGAGATGACTCGCCCTCACAACCATGGTCAAGTCCTAGGATGGAGGAAGGGAGGAAGAAAGGGAGCAGCTCCATCATTTAAGCACATGCCCCAGAAGCTGTACACATTTCTTCGAGTCCAATTATGTAGAACTGAATTTAGTCAAATGGTCACACTTAGCTACAAAGGAGACTGGTGAGTTTTGTTATAATTTTGTGGAGGGACGGACCTAGCAGCAACACTTACAGTTCTCTTACTTTATGAGCAGGTGAGAATTGCAGATCTCGGGATGAGAGCTAAGAAAATCTTCATTTTAATTCCAGCAACCCAAAGCAAGTATATTCAATGTCTTGCACGTTTGTGATACTAAACAAATGTTTTTATTAAACAGTGAGAGTGATCCTTTTAAAAGTCAGCACCTGACACTGTCTTCCTGAGCCTTGACGTTTTAAGATTATACACAATGCCTACTATGAGTTGTTTACTGAATTGTGATTACTTTATAATCATACTGGAATCATATCTGTGGAGCTCAAGCCAATAAAATCCCCACAGCATTCAGGACACAAGGAGAAAGCTGCGGGAAATATCTGCACTGCAGCCAGCAGTAAGGGCCATAATCTCTGACCCTGGTTTCTACGCTATAAATAATGCTTTACATCTTAGTTTGTTAGTACCAGTTTTTGCATTATGAACATACCATAGCTGAAATTTAAAATTGTTTGGAGAACGGATGATTGTAAGAAAGGAAATCAGATACTATTGTACTACTACAAACACCCTAAGCATTTTGGTATACTACTTTTCTTTTCCTTTTCTCCTTATGTAACTTTCTCTTTATTTAAAATTGCAGTCTTTAGGCATACATAAAAATTAAATACAGGTAATATTAATAAAATTGCATTGGTATAATGCACTGAGATAAATCCATAGCATGTATTGGTGTTCTCTTTGAGTCCTGGGTTATCCAGGTTGATAGAACTGGAACAGATTTTACTCAAGAATGGTATAATCCATGGCATGGAAATCAGGCACAGAATGACTTGAAAAGACCATGGCTTTATAGTTATTTTTGCAGATTTCATTCCCGTTCCAACACAACACCAGAGTCACTCACACCCACGTGACTAAATTCTCATTAGGTCCATTGAACTGCCATTCAAGAGGTAAGGCAGCCTGGCATGGTGGCTCAGTCCTGTAATCACGACACGTTAGAACACCAAGGCAAGAGGATTACTTGAGCCCAGGAGTTCATGACCAGCTTGGGCAACATAGCAAGACCTCACCTATACAAAAAATGTACAAATTAGCTGGTTGTGGTGGCATACACCTGTAGTCCCAGCTACTCAGGAGACAAAGCTGGGAGTATGGCTTGAGCCCAGAAGTTCAAGGTTGCAGTGAGCTAGGATTGCACCACTGTTCTCTACCCTGGACAACAGGGCAAGACCCTGTCTCTGCCAAAACAAACAAAAACAAAAGAAAGAACCTACGCCAAGAAGAAGGAGAGTGATACAAGCAGCTGTGCTGAGCAAATAAATTACTTACTGGTAAATGTGTAAACAAATCTAAAGTTTTTTTATTATAAATATAATAATTATTATAGTTACTATTTAGATAGTATTGATTGAAAACAAATTAGAATTAAAGTGCTACACAATAATGTCATGAAAGGTGAGAGGAAAGTGAAGATTATAGTGACACTGCTTATATTTAAATTTTATTATATTTGTTTATTGGGTTTCATTAACAAGAATGAAAATGAATACCAGTAGAAGAAAAAAAGTGTGTTTAGATGAATAGAGAAAATTTAATCAATATAGTTAAAAGCAGAATGAAAAGCAGGGGAGATGTGTAAAAAAATAGAATGTGTAAAATAACATGATAGAAATAAATCCAAGGAAGGCAGACCCCCTAAAATCCTCAAGTAATAAATCATGATTGATGCAATTACTATTGCCAATGATTCATTTAGGGATGTATTTGTATTCTGCTGCTGCGTGACAAATTGCCATGGACTTAGCAGCTTAAAACAACATGCCTTTATTATCTCACAGCTTCTGCAGATCAGGAGTCTGTGCATAGCTTAGCTAAGTCTTCTGCTCAGGATCTCACCAGGCTGGTATTCAGATGTTGGCCAGGGCCAGGGCTTCACCTGAGGCTCAAAGTTCTCTTCCAAACTTCCTGGCTGTTGGCAGAATTCATTTTCTTGTGCTTATAAGACTGTGGTCCTCATTTTCTCATTAGTTGTTAGATGGAGACTTCTCTCAGCTCCCAGGGGCCACCACTGTTCTCTGCCTCAAGACTCCAATAGGCAGTTCAGGACATGACTGTTGGCTTTAAAAGCTCACCTCTCTGGTGCTTCACCTTAATTTAAAAGCCCCTCTGATGAGGGAAGGCCCATCCAGAATGGTATCCCTTTTGAATAACTCAACAGTGACTGATTTGTAGCCTGTGCAGAGGAGTGATACATCATCTTCACAGGTTGCACCCACACTCAAGGCAGGCAATTGTACTGGGTATGCCCACCGGAAGTAAGAATCTCAGTGCCATCTTTATGTCCAACCTAGTCTGAGTGTGAATATGCCCAAATTTGGCAAAGGATTAGGTTTGTTAAATCTTTCGGAGACTTCTAATGTTTTTCCTAATGATAAAGAGTGAGATTCTTGTGAGAAGTAAGTTCACTTTCTTTTCAGATTTTCCATTTGTTGGGGGAAAAAGCGATGCTTGAGCTGCAGCCAGCCTGCAGCCCTGACTGGAAAGCCTGGAAACTGGCTGGTGGAGGCCTGACACATGTTTACAGATGGAGCTTAGTGTAGTTGGGGAACATGTCACTCCAGCAGTGAAAATGTGAAGTTATAAAGAAGCACACATGAGATAAATTATAGAAACATACCCAAAAAGTGAACACCAGCTTCCAGCATGTGGCTACTCGTGCAGTGGGAGGAAGTAGAGAAATGTTGCAGGAGGGCACCTTTGCCAAATTGCATATTTTTATTTCTCGAAAATGTAAAACAAAGATTGAAAAAATGTGAACATTTCCTAGATCTGAGTAGTGGGTTTTAGTAAGTCCATTGTGTTCTTCTGGGTACTTTTCTGTATTTTGAAGTGCTTTGTAACTTAAAGCATATTTGGTGCAGCTGAGATTGCATCACAGCTCTGCAGGGTACCCTCAGAATGACCAGCCATCCCATCCCTCCATGTCTCAACTTCCTGAGCTTTACCATGGTCTAGGAAGCAGGGTTTTACGTGGATACTTGTGAAAAATGGGACAGATGAGCTGTGGGAGACAGACAACCAAAGAACCTTCACATTTCTGCAGAAAGCACTTATTCCAGCCCACAATATTCTCAACCAGGTTCCTCAGTGCTCCAGGAAAATCTCAAAATTTATTCTAATTTTAATGTTGACTATATCAGATGAGTAAAGCAGATTTTTGAAACAATTTTACTGAGGTATAAATTCTTATTTTAAATGTACAATTTTGTGATTTTTGTAAATTTACTGCATGGTAAACCTCCATCACTATCTGGTTTTGGAACATTCCTGAAATTCCAATAAAATATCTTTGCCTATTTGGAGTTCAATTTTTTTCTCATAGCCAGCCCAGGCAACCACTAATCTATTCTACATCTCTATATTTTTGTCTTATAGGTACATTTCATGTAAGTTGCATCATACAGGATTGGACTTTTGCCTCTGTCATTCCTTTTAACTGCTGAATGATATTCCATTGTATGGATAGAAATATCATACTTTGTTTATCCATTCACCATTTGATGAACAGTTGAGTTATTTCCACTTTGGGAAATAATCCACTAAGTTATTGGCAGTGTTTTTGAAATGTCATTATGGATTTTATACATTTTTCAACCTACATAGCAACCCTCCTTTTCCAAGATGAGGAAAATAAGTTTCAGGAAAGTTAAGCAGCTCACCATAATTAGCTTAGCTGATAAGTGACAGATCAGAATTTAAATTGTGTTGGCCAAAGAGGAGCCTTTGCTGGGGAGAGGCAGGGAGAAGTGCAGAGGATGAAATAAGTGTGATCTGAGAGGTAGAAGAGTTTTGAAAGAAAGATCTGGCTGCCCACAACTATGCCTATCAGAGCCTTGACACTAAAATGCGACAGGTGTTATGACACACAGTTCTAACTCTCATCCCTGCTCCCTACCCCACTTCTGAGGGGCAAAAGAAGCCAGAATGAGGTCTAACTAGGGCAATCCATAAAAGAAGCCAATCTGCTGCCTGTCTCAGGCCTTATCTGCACAGCATATACGCTGGTTGGTTGATTAGTTCTCACTAGGCAGTGGCAAGCCTGCACACCAAAGTGCAATGAGTAATGGAACTTAAAGTTGAGGCTGGTGAGTCTCAATTAATTAGAACCAGTACCCCGGAGTCTGCCCAAACAGGTGTGACACTATCAAGATCCACATCCCCATGGTAGACAGCCAAGCATCAATCAAATAAGAAGCTTCATACACAGGAGCTAAAAGAGATAAAAGGTAAATGGCAACTAACACTTTTTGCTAACTTAAGCATTCAGCATGTTTCAATCACATGCAAAAAGCCTTTCAGACATTATAGTCATTCTGTGTATTCACAATTAACTCAGGTGAAAGCCTGTGAAACAACATATGTACTCTTGTTTTCCCAATGTTTAAAAAAACATGATGTCCCTACTAATGGGACTCAAAAAAACAAGTGAATAATCTACCAATACCTGGCCTGTTGCCTCACCAGATTTGAGTTCTTCTTTCTTTCTCATCTGGATACCTAGAATCTATTTATTACAATATAATGTAGACACAATCCTGAGATTGTTTGAACTCAATCTCCATCACTTGCTGTTTGTAAAGCCTTGAGAAGGTCAGTTTTATCTCATTGAGGGTGGATCTTTGACTTATAACTCAGTAATAGCAGTGACCATCTCACAGATGCCAGGGGTCTGGAAACAATGAATGTAAAGCTGGAACTTAGAAACATTAAATAGGTAATCATGAGCACATCATAACTGAACAGGTGCTGGGATGGCAGAAGCACTATTGGGGTCAGAGTATCACAAAATCCTTTTATGAATGAGGAAACCAAGGTGCAGAGAGAAGATGCCCCAGATCTAACTGGTGAGAACTGCAGGAAAACAGAACTCCAGCCTCCAGCTCAGCCCAAGTCTGATGGCACCATATCCTATGTTTCCTTCCAGAGCAGAACATAAATATCAATGGCTCTAGCCCAGCAAGCAATCAATGCTGTAATTTTTAGCTTATTTTTATTTCATCATTAGTTATAAAATTAGAACATAAGAGAAAACAAAGCTTTTTCTATGTATAATGCTGAGCAAATCCTTTCCACTGAATTTTCTCACATGTAAAAGTTTATTAGTCCATTCTCATGCTGCTAATAAAGACATACCTGAGACTAAGTAATTTATAAAGGAAAGAGGTTTAATTGATTCACAGTTCTGCAGAGCTGGGAGGCCTCAAGAAACTTACAGTAATGGCAGAAGGGAAAGCAAACATGTCCTTCTTCACGTGACAACAGCAAGAAGAAGTGCTGTATTTCCCCAATGCCTGTACCCCCATTGTATCTAGGAATTAACTAACTTGCTTTTGTTTTTACAGACTCATAGGCAGAAACACTTGTCTTAGATGAGACTTTGGACTGTAGACTTTCTGAGTTAATGCTGAAATAAGTTAAGACTTTGGGGGACTGTTATAAGGGCATGACTGGTCTTAAAAAGTGAAGACATGAGATGTGAGAGGGGCCAAGGGTGGAATGATATGATTTGGTCCAGACCCTACTCAAATTTCATCTTAAATTGTAGCTCCCATAATCCACACATGTCCCATGGGTGGAACACAGTGAGAGGTAATTGCATCATGGAGGCAGGTTTTTCCTGTACTGTTCTTGTGATAGAGAATAAGTCTCATCAGATTGGATGGTTTTATAAAGGGCAGTTCCCCTACATACGCTCTTTTGCCTGCCGCCATGTAAGATGTGTCTTTGCTCCTCCTCCACCTTCTGCCATGATTGTGAGACCTCCCCAGCCATGTGAAACTGTGAGTCCATTAAACCTCTTTTTTTCTTTATAAATTACCCAGTCTTGGGTATTTCTTCAGAGCAGTATAGAAATGAACAGTGAGTGTATGTGAAAATGTCTGATGCTCAAGAAATGCCCAGGTTTTTTTAATTCTTATTAAAATTCGAAACTATTAGGCTGTTGGATTCATTGCTATTTAAAAATCAAGCATAATTCCTACGAACCGGACTCTTGCTATGAACAGTACACTAACAAGCAATGATGTTATACAGAGAACTGCACATATTTTTCCTAAGACTTGGGAAGGTGACTTGGCTCTGTCTGCAGCTCTGCTTATTCAAAAGTGATTTAGACATGCCTCTCCCAACAGGTAATTAAAATCACACAAAGGAGAACTTCTCAGGTCTTACCAGTCTGAATAAAAGTGGAAATGGCGAGGACACAAGCTGAACTGTATTTGTGTCTACTTTACATCAACACGGCCCTCCTGTGGCCTTGGGTGGAAGGAGAACTTGCTCCAGTCCCAGAGAGAATGGCTTTAAAACACACTGTTCACTTTCTATCTCTTCACTGAGGGGTAAGTTGCTTAATCACACGGAGGCTCACAGTGTTGGTTTGTGAAATGCTTATAGAATTACAGTAGAAAATAAAAGACGCATTATACAAATATTGCCTAGCTCTGTATTATGTGTTTGTCAACATTTGCTTTCTACTCTCTTAATAAAAATGCAAAAGTTGGTCAATAGATGTGTGATATAAAAATCCACAGGCCTACATGGCATCATATAGACAGAATTCTCTTGTGTTTAATTGATTTTACTTTTCATCCAGGTATGTGCATTCCTATTTTATGTTCTTTACCTAAATCTCATCATAACAAGAGTGAGAAATTAAAAATCATTGTTCTTGAGAAGTCTGTTGAGACAGCAAGTAACTAGCTAAGACTAGCCCCTACTAGGTATTCAGTGTTGCTGAAAGTCTACCATGTCAAGCATGTGCTAAATTCAGAAAAGAATTGCAATTGCCATTCCAGTCATCTCTGCCCTTTGGCTTTACTTTTCTTAAATTTTCAGGGGAAGAAAACATAAAAACTACCCAAACCCTCAAATCTTTATATCTTTTACTGAGGGTGCTAAACTGTCCCTTTTTTCTGTGTAGATATGAAAAAGATATGGTCTTGCCTCTGGTGATATTTGCTCTGTGGGAAAGAAGTTGAAATAACATTCTGGACGCAGATAGATTACAAATGACTTGAGCTCTTTGAAAATCACTCTCTCTGTATTGATTCACTCGGGGAATGAAAGCCTATTGGACTGACTGAAGCCAGCCCTGGGCAGACACAGACCCAGGGCTGCAGAATTCCACTGGAGAGGCAGGAGTGCTCTGAGAAATTTGAGCTGCCAAGGGCACTCAGCAACATGCCCACCAGCCAGGCTTGCTTTAACTTCATGGCTGCCTTTGAAAGGCTTTCAGCTTATTCTGAACACTCTCTCTCCCATTTTCAGGTGACACGTTTGGAAAGAAGAATGGAATCATTATTTCTTACAGTAGCTGTGATCAGTAATGATATAAAAATACTTTGTTTTTTAATTTCCAAAGCTCTTGACTAAACATTATTGTATTTCAATTCTCCTACAAACCTGGGACTAATTCTCTTTATTGAGCTAAGTCTTTCCTCCACAGAAGGAGAAACAGACTCTGAGACCCTCAGAGAGTGGTCAGCACGGTAACTTGAGTGGAGGCAGGTTTGGCCACCTCTTCTCTGACACCTGGTTATTATCGTTGTACCTCATCAACAGCTTCCAAGGTTCCTGGCAATACCAGAAACACATCATCCATCAATGTAGGATCAGTTAATACATTATATTAGAAATACAATGGAAAAGCATGCAGCCATTTGAAACAATGAGTTAGAACGTAGCACTCACGTGGGAACAAGTCAGTCTACGCTGTGTTGTGAGAAAAACCAAGCAATAAAACAAAGGGACAGCAATATTCCATTTCAGTTTTGGAAAATATGTCTGTGTTTTAAATCTTTTAGCAGGAAGATCTTCAAAGGTACTCACAAAAAGCTAAGTGAATCTGGGATTCTCTTTGCAGTAAAAAGCACGACTGGTTTGGGGTTGGAGGTAAAGGAATAGCAGTTTCAACTTTTCTGAGTGATAGAATAATAGTACCAAGTCCCTCTCGCCCCTGGGCTGCAGTGTTACCAGCCAGCACGATCTGAGTTATGATGCTTTGCAGACCCTCCCAGTGTGCTCATCGAGTCATGACCATAATTTTAAATCAATAAACGTACTTTTGTTGAGCAGACAGGGTGCTGGGAGCGCTAATTCATTCCCTCTTTTTTTCCTTGCCACTACTCTGCAAGAGAGGCATTAACATGAAAAATAATAGCTTCTCTGCATAAGTGCTGGCTAGCTGGACAAAAGAGGGAGACCTGCACATTTACAGGTTCTTCTAAAGGCAGGAGCTGATATTGAGTGTGCGCAGTAGACCGTGTCCCTACACTATGAAGTAGGGACCATCATCTCATTTTACATGAAGGAAACTGAGGCTCAGTAAAGAAGTACCCAGAGCTATCCCTCTAGCTAAATGCAGAATCGAACCCCACATCTGAGACTGTGGTCAAGAGAGACGGTCTAAAGGGAATGAGTCCTTAGGTGTGGTTCTGCCTCAACTTAGCTATGTGGAGTACTAAGCACCTGTGTGCATGCATGTGTGAGTATGTGTGTGTGCAGTGTGTGTGCCTGCACACCCGTATGCATGTTACACAGTGTCAGTAGGACAGGGAAACAATACCTGTTGTTTCATGCTAGTACCACAAGCTAACCCTTTTCATCGCACCTAATCACACCTAAAACGTCCTGTCTACCCTCCTTCCAGTCCTCAACCTGACCCACATCACTTCATATGACAGTACTGGGGATACTCAGGAAGCTGCTTGAGCCCCAAGAGACCTCCTGGGGAAAGTTTCTGGTACCTAAGCAGAGCTCCCTTCCCATTTTTCTCGCCGGGATTCTTCTGGAATGTCCACTTTTTCCTGTTGCAGAATTGGGGGTATATGCAGAAATGGGGTGAAGGAGGAAAAGGGTTATGAAACTGATAAAGACTCCTTCCCATCTTTTTTTCTGATGTGTGCTCTGGGAACAGGGAAACCTTCCAGCCTGGCAGAGACATTGTTACTGAGCTCCCTTCTCTACCCACAGAAGTAGCCCCTATCTGAGGGGCTGTTCATGGGGTCAAATGAGGGCTGCCCTGAGGATGTTTCATTATGAAACACAAAAGACAGGATTTGAGCTAAATCCATTAAAAAAGAAAATGGAACTGAGATGTGTGTAGGTGAGTCCTGGGGGTGGCTGACACAAGTTACTGATGTCTTCAAGGTTGAAGTTTCATCTGGAAAACGCCCTTGGTACTCTCCCCAGGGTTCTGTATGCACCCAGCTCTAACTAAAATTGCAACATGATACAACAGATGAAAACAGAGAAAGTTGAAATAAGCCTTTTGGAACTTGCACATGGAAAGTACAGAGAAAACAATTGGAATCATTTCAGGCTTTGAAAACTTATAATTACAGGTGAGTGGCTATTAAGTTATTGGAACAGCCATTATAACTGAAAGGTACAATTTCAGATAATATATGTGAGGACATTAATCCACCATCAGATTTTTACAGCACAAGTATCACAGTGCATCCAATTTCAAATTAAAGGTTACCTTCCTGGGTCTTTTTTCCCTTGATTCTCTGCCTCTATTTTTAAGTACAGCATTCATGTGAAATAATGGCATCATTTCTCAAAAAAAAAAAATCACAATAATTTTTGGTTGTGCACTTTTTACTATCATTTAAAAGCCTCCAGGTCTTTAACATTGTAGGGTGGCTTTCTCAGAGAGACTGATGGTCTGTAGGTTATTGGAAAGAGTGATACAGGACTGTGGCAACAATAGATTTTATTACATAAGCCACAGTGATAGTAATCTGACCTAAATAAAAGAGAAAAGAGGGTTGAGAATATATATTATGGGTGATTGAGAAATCAAATGATCTTTTGTCATTTTAAGATGCAAGTTTATTGCAATGCATTATGTTTTCTGTATGAAATTAAATACAAAAAGTCCCAATTTAATGTGTGATAATCTAAATGTTCTTTCTGTGAAAACTGCGTTATGTCCATATATATAAAATAATTCTGAACAGTATTAAAATTGCATTGTGGATAGTTTTATGGAACTCTCTGCAGGAGCTGCATAGTGACTAGCATATTCCCATGAGTAAGAACGCCTTAGATATAAAGATGCTCCTCAACTGCCAAATGGGTTACATCCCATAAACCCACCAGAAGAAGAAAATGGCATGTGTTAAAGATGCATTCAATACTCCAATGAAGCCATTATAGAGTCAAACCATAGTAAGCTGAACCAATTGTGGTACAGATGCCCCGTGACTTACGATGGCGTTATCTTCCAATAAACTCTTGGTGAAGTTGAAAAATTGGAAGTCCAGCCATGGTACGCCAGGGACAATTTGTACCAATAAATAAAGATCAAAGTCAGAAAAATTAACAGCCTAAGAAACGCAACTTAGAAAATCTCTATGAATACTTTGCTTGAGATACTGGCTACGGAGACCACCAGACAAGTTGGAGCCACATATCAGCAGGTGTGTTTGCTATTTGATGTCAGGATAGTTTTGGTGAATATTTCAATCACATTTTCACTGCAAAATAATCACATATAATGTAGAAAATATAGATGGCAAAACAAAAATGTTACATGTCACCTACAACATGACACACATTAATTTTCAGTACAAAACTACATGGAAGAGAAGAAACACTTTGAACAAAATATTTGACGACTGTGTACATAGCAGGCAACATGCTCAAGGAAAAATTATTTCTATACTTGTCCCAGTTGTATGAGTCTGCTAAGAAAGTCCAGGCACGCAGTGATTCATTCCTGCATCGCAAGCACTTTCTCTTGGTCAGACGCCCTGGGACAGGGACATAGAAAGTAATCAGCCGGACCCTGAGCTTTGGGCTGAAACCAGCAATGCTCTCCATTCTCTGCCACCACCTTCTCCCACTAACTCTCATTTATAGGAGGGAGCAGCTGACAGAATTTCTTAACTAGCGTAAATAATTCAAAGATGTTTATTAAACTAACCCTAAAAATTTAAAACAGTTGATAGATTATAAAGACACAAGTAAAAAGTTTAACAGTACTGTAGAACCAAGAAACTTATTCTTGTCCAAACATATATATTCATCTTGAGAAAAGTTTATTCTCAAAACCTTTAAAAAGGAGAGTCTGTTTCCTAGCACCGCCATATAAAAATAAACTGTAGAATTGACAAAGGTTGTTCACGAGGTCCTACGGTGTCAATTCACATACTCTTTAAACGTGGACTTACATTCACACATGGTATCTATTTTCAGAACACATTTAATAGGCAATATGGCAAAGGTACAGAAATACTTTCAAAGCATGTACACTCATAATGCACAAATGACTATGGTGTAAACTAGCTGAATTATTCATTGAGGAACAGTGCCAGGCAAAATGATCAGGACAGGTTTAGTTCATTTTTCAAAACCAAAAAGTGTCAGTTCCTTATGATGCCTAAGGGCACATTACATCCATGCCTATATAATGATAAAGCATTTGTGGGGAAAAAAAAAAACTATTCAGCCAGTTATTTCCCGTGTTTCTCTATTGAGGTCAATGTCAGCTGTTTGAAGACTTTGGATAAAAACATCCAGTTGATTGACTACAGCTTTAAGGAGAAACCTGGTAAATACAATGAGTTTTTGACAACTTTGCAGGATCTAAGTCAAATCCTTGATTTTACATCAGAAAAGAGTCTAAGAGAACCTGGGCAGCTTACCTAAGCAAAGAGCATTTCTGATGACTAGAATGGCCGAGCAATGACAGGTAAGGTGTAATGTAAGAGCGATGTCCTTATCTGGACAGGTCTCCACCCTCCCTTTGTTTCAGGTCTTCTTGATAAAGAGAAAACCTGTGGTTTGGGATAAGAAGTTTAATGAAAGTGAAAACTAGGTCCTCTTTCAAAAAATATCTCAGTAAACTCTTTGCAAGCAGTGTTGTTCATGTTGCAGTGGAAGCAACATCTCGCAGGGTGGCAGCTCAGGGAAGAGGGGCTCAACCTCATCTTGAGTTTTTGGGTATGAGGCATGTGAAGGCTTCATATACAGCCAGCCCTAACACCCTTCCCTTTCCAACTTGCACCCTGAGATTAGTTGTCCACAGGACCCCGTAAGGGTGTTTGTGAGAAGTCTGAACTGAACTGGAGTGTGATCAGCGGTCTTTAAAAAGACTGCTCCAATAACTGCTCCCTGCTCTGTGTGTGCATGCTGCTCCTTTGTCAAGGAATGACATTTATTTTCCCTTCATTTGTATCGAGGTTGAACTTGTGACTTGTTGGACAAGCGCGGGTTTTAGGTCTAGCCCTTAACAGGACTGGAAGCATTTGCTTTTACTCTCTTGGGCCCCAGTCACCATTATCTAAGGAAGCAATAGAAACTGCTGAAGGAAGAGTGAGCTCTTACACAACACCAATGGCTAGACATGTGAGAGAGGCCCTTCTAAAAGTGCCAGACCCAATCAGGCCTTCAGTGGAACAGGAGGCAAGAGCAACCCCTGCTGACATCAAGTGGAGCAGAAGATCTGCTCACCTCACCTCAGCAAACCCACAGAATCCTGAGAAATAACAAGCTGCTTTGCTTTACTTCCTAAGCTTCACATTTACGTAGAGTAGATACCAAGAAGCATCCAGGACTCAGAACATAACACACCTGTAACATTGTGAGTTATCACAAAAGCCAAGTTTTACTTTAGGGCTTCCTATTTGGAGTTGCCATGTCACATGAAAACCATAACCAGGGATTTACCCTAACTAAGCTGCAAACCTTCTGAGAGCAGGAGGAGGAAACGATATCCTGGAAGCTAGGGTGCTCTCTCATGTAACAGAGATAGAGATAGGATTCGTGGCAGGGGACGGTATCAGGAGAACAAAAGAGGAAAGACTAATTAAACAATGACAGGCACATCTGGATTCTGTCTTTTTGTTACTACAGATAATCTCAGATCAATGAAACCTTCCAGCTGGCTCCCTGCTTCTCACCATCCTTTACCAGAAAGTAGCTAGCACGAATGTCAAAATCGGTCATGCATATCTTTTGGAATCTGAGCCCCAAGGAGAAGGAGAGAAAGATTGGCAGTTTATGCATTATCAATACTAACTCATGAAAAGTATAGTCTTGTCCATAGCCATACCACCCTGAATGTGCCCAAGCTCATCTGATAAGTATAATCTGTGTCATTCCTCCATCTTGCTTTCTTTGTCCTGTTCTGAAGAGTGGTTGGGTTTGTCATGTGAGGCAATGAAGTAAGATTCTCCTGCACATGTGTGTTCTTTCTTATGTTAAGTCGTATTTGTCTGCAGCATACAATATATGTCATGGCTCCAATGATGTTTCCTTGCTCCTGGTGTCCTTTTGCAGCTGACTGATTATATAGCTGACCAAATTTTACGATGGTTAATTATGCAAGTTTCAGAGAGCTAAGGATGATATTGAAATGTGATCTATGCCAAGCTTAATGGTTCCATTTCATAACAATTTAAATGAAACAAAAATGATATGCCCATAGTCCCAATAATCTTGAACTCTCAGCTATCCTATAATGGGACAGAAATTTCTAATCAGTAAGCAAGGAGCAGATGAATTCATCAAATAAGAACCCCAGTGACTTGCAGAACTTAACCCTCCCTCCTTTAACACAATAAGCAATGGAAACACCATTGGTCCCTCATCAAGGGGTCTGGAAAACCAGGAGACACATATGCATGGCCAAAGAAGATCTGAGCAGAGAAGACAGCAGGATAGAGATTCAGCCTTTAATTCTTTCCACTTTTACTTAGTGATTTAGTGTCTGCCTTGCACTATAAGGGCTATGGGGAGGTGTGGACAAAGAAGAGACAATGGGAATTCTACTGATTGAGTACTGTCCCCGCCTTGGAAGTTTTCACCAATTGAGGCTGGTCATTTAGGCAGCTAACAGTGAAATGACTGCCAAATTCTGTAATTCAGTTCAGAAAATGGATCTTTTCTAATTATGTAACCAATTGAGTATTGGCACTGGGAAATTTTTTAAGTCTAAAAGATATGGACATTGCAAACATCCACAATCCAATGTGATACACACATAAGGTGGGTGACACGGAGTGCTAAGGGAGCTGAGGAAAGGAATCTAAAGAAGCCTGTACCTGTAGAGGTCCACACATTCTCCCTCTTTTGTTCTGAGTATTGAAAGAAGCTTTGGAAGTTCTGAGTAGAGAATGAAGTAAGGATATCATGGGTAGAGACAATAACAGATGAAAGGGCATGTTGTATGCAGGCTGGCAACTGATACCACGTGACTGTCACATAGAATGAGCTTGGGTCTAGTGAGATACGAGTCTGGGACAACCTTGTTATGAAGCTGACTACAAAAGGACTTGAATAATATAACATAGAGTTTATAATGTATGGGAAAAAGCAATGAAGGGATAAATCAATGAAATGTAACAGATACACGTAGAACATTCCACTCAACAACAGCAGAAAGTATATTCAAGTGTACTTGGAACATTCTGCAGGATAGACCATATGTTAGGTCACAGATTAAGTCTCAATGTATTTTTAAAAATAGACATCATGCGAAGTATCTTCTCCAGCCACAAAAGGATAAAGTTAGAAATCAATAATACAAGAACACTGGAAAATTTATAAATTTGTGGAAATTAAACAATATACTTTCAAAAAGCCAATGGATCAAAGAAAACTGAAAATGAAAATTATAAAATATCTTGAGACAATAATAGTGAAAATATAACTTATTAAAACTGTGAGGTGCAATAAAAGAAGTGTGAAAGGGAGAGATTTACAGCTATAAACCATCACATTAAAAGAGAAAAAAGTACTCAAATCAACAATTTAACTGGTAAAGAACAAACCAAAGCCAAAGCCAGCAGGAGGGAAAAAATAAAAATTGGAATAGAGATAAATGAAATGGAAAAAGAAGAATACCAGAGAAAATCAATAAAACCAATAAAAAGTTGTTGTTTTATTGGTTTTATTTTTCAAAAAAAAAAAGTTGTTTTTAAAAAAAAAATTCACAATATTGAACAAATCTTTAGCTAACTGGACTAAGTAAAGAGAGAAGGCTCAAATTACCGAAATCAGAAACAAAAGTGGCAACATTCCTAGCAATGGTACAGAAAAAACATGGATTATAAGAGTACTATGAACATATGTACACCAGTGAGTTGGGTAACCTAAATGAAATGGGTAAATCACAAGTGACACAAAACTGGCCAAGACTGAATTATGAGGAAACAGAAGTCCTGAATATACCCATAACTAGTATAGAGATTCAAGAAAGAATTGAACATCTAACAAAATAAAGCCCTGGCCCTGATGGCTTCACTGGTGAGTTCTATCAAACATTTAATAAAGAACTAATACCAAACCTTTGCAAACTTTTCCAAGAAATTGAGAGGAAAGAACATTTTCTAACTTTATGAGGCCATCATGACTCTCAAAACAGGCAGACAAAGACAATAGACTAATATCTCTTATGAACATTGATGCAAAAATTCTCAACAAAATACTACAAACTAAATTCAAAAGCATATTAAAAAGATTAAAACCTATAACAAGTGGCATTTTTAACAATGGTTTAGCATATGAAAATCAGTCAATGTAATATACCTCATTAACAAAATGAAGGAGGAACTGATTATCACAATTGATGCAGAAAAGACATTTGACAAATTTCAACATCCTTTCATGAAAAACACTCCACAACTGGAAATAAAAGAAAACTACTTTAACATAATAGATGTAACATATTAAAAAAACCCACAGCATACCTACTCAATAGTGAATGACTGACATCTTTTCATCTAAGCTAGAGAAAAAGGCAAAAATGCACACTTCCATGACATGCATTCATCATAGTACTGGACGTTTTAGCCAAAGCAATCAGACAAGAAAAAGGAAATAAAATGCATCCAAATTTGGAAAGGAAAAAGTAAAATTACCTCTGCTCACAGATGACATGATTATATATATATATATGTATATATATATATATATGTATATATATATGTATATATATATATGTATATATATATATATATAACCCTAAAGCTTCTACAAAATACTTGCTAGAACTAATAAACAAATTTAGCAACAAAATAGAATTACAAATCAATATGCAAAAAAATCAGTTAGATTTCTGTACACAACAATGAACAATCTGAAAATAAAATTAAGAAAATTCAATTTACAATAGCATCAAAAATAAAATACACATATTAAGAAATTAAAGATGTGTATGATAAAAATTATAGGCCGGGCATAGTGGCTCTTGCCTGTAATCCCAGCACTTTGAGAGGCTGAGGCAGGCAGATGACAAGGTCAAGAGTTTGAGACCAGCCTGGCCAATATGGTGAAACCCTGTCTCTAATAAAACGTACAAAAAAAAATTAGCCAGGCATGGTTCACATGACTGTAATCCCAGCTACTTGGGAGGCTGAGGCAGGAGAATTGCTTGAATCCAGGAGGCAGAGATTGCAGTGAGCTGAGACTGCAGTGAGTGAGATGGAGTCTCAAAAAACAAAACCATAAAATGTTGCTGAAATAAATTAAAGACATGAATAAATGGAAATATTCATGTTCATAGACTGGAACACACAACATTGTTAAGATGTCAATATAACCCAAAGTGACTGACAAATTTAATGCAATCACTAACAAAATCACAATATTTGGCAGAAACAGAAAAATCCATCTTAAAATTTATATAGAATCCCAAGGGATCTCAAACAGCCAAGTTATTCTTGAATTAAAAAAAAAAAAACAGAGCTGAAGGACTCATGTATGCTGATTTTAAAACTTACTACAAAGCTGCAGGGATCAAAACTGTGTTGTACTGGTATTAAGACAGTATCCAAATTAAGACATTAAGTATCTGTTAAGACATGTAGACCAATGGATCAAAACAGAGAGCCCAGAAATAAACCCATGTATATATAGTCAAATGATTTTCAGCAAGAGTGCTAAGATAATTCAAAGCGGAAAGAACATTCACCCTCTTTTTAACAAATGGTCCTGGGAAAACTGGATACCCACATGCAAAAGAATTAATGTGGGCACCATATATAAAAATCAACTCAAAATGGATCAAAAATCTACATATAAGGGCTAAAACTTTAAAACTCTTAAAAGGAAACATAGGATATAATCTTCATGACATTAGATGTGGTAATGATTTCTTGGATATGACACTAAAGGCATAGGCAATTAAAGAAAAAGTAACCATCAAATTTCATAAAAATTTAAAAATTCTATGCATCAAAAGAACCTATTAACAAAGTAAAAAGGCAATTCACAGAATTGGAGAAAATTTTTGAAAATCACATATCTAATAAGAGATTAATATCTAGAATGTATAGAGAGTTCCAAAAGCTCAGTAACAAAAAACAAACCATCTTATCCAAAAAAATGGGCAAAGGACTTGAATAGATGTTTCTCCAAGGAAGATACACAAATGACCAATAACTACATGAAAAGATCTTCAGCATCACTAGTTACAATGGAAAATGCAAATCAAACCACAATGAGATACAACCTCACATTCATTAGACTATGATCAAAAATAAATAACAGAAAATAACAAGCGTTAGCAAGAATGTAGAGTAATTGAAATGGTTTGAGCACTGTTGGTGGGAAGGTAAACTGGTGCAGCAGCTGTGGAAAATAGTGTGGCAGTTCTAAAAACATTAAATATAGAATTACCGTATGATCCAACAATTCTACCTCTGGGTGTATAGCCAAGAGGAATAAAAGCAAGGATCTAAAAGAATATCTGTACACTCGTGTTAATAGAAGCATTATTTAAAATCGACAAAATAAGGAAGCAACCTCTCAGGTCCACCTAAGGATGACAGAATAATTGAAATGTATTATACACATACAATGGAATATTATTCCCCCATCAAAAGGAAGAAATCCTTATATATGTGTCTCAATCTGCTTGTGCTGCTATAATAGAATACCAAAAACTGAGTAATTTACGATGAACAGAAATTTATTTCTTATAGTTCTGGGGGCTATAAGACCAAGATCGAAATGCCAGCAGATTCAGCATCTGGTTCAGGGCGGCTCTCTACTTCCAAGAGGAGGCCTTGTTGCAGCCCCCAGAGGGGAGGAGCACTGATTTCTCCCATGGCAAAAGGTAGAAGGGCAAAAAGGGGACAAACTCCTTCATCAAGTCCTTTAATAAGGGCACCTAATCCCACTCACGAAAGAACAGGCGTCTTGATCTAATTACCAGGTAAAACTCCCACCTCTTAATACTACCACACTGGGTAACACTTGGATTTTGAAGGAGACCCATTCAAATCATGGCAATGTGTCACAACACGGATGAACCTTAAGACATTAACCCAAGTGAAATAAACCAGTGACAGAAAGACAATGTGTGCCTCCACTTACATGAGATATCTAGAATAGTCAAATTCACAGAGACAAAAAGTTAAATGGTGGTTTCCAGGGACTGAGGGGAGAGAGAAGTGGGGAAGTGTTGTTTAATGAGTACGAAGTTTCAGTTTTGAAGGATGGAAAGCATTCTAGACATGGGTGGTGGTGATGGTATACAACGTGAATGGACTCAGTACCCCAAGACTGTGCACTCAGAATGGTTAAGACGGTGCATTTATGTTACGTGTATCCTGCCACAATGACAAAACTGTGTTATTTTAAAAAGTAAGCAACAGAGGAGAAATGGAGAGTTTGGAAGCAAATAATGACATTAGTTTTTCTGTATTTACTAGGAAGCTTATTTAATCACCACCATGGAAAACAGCATGAAAGAAAGTAAAGTAGGAAATATTGGGAGAAGACATAAATGGTCCTGGACCGAGACCATGTTTTCAAGAGAGGAGATGACACACCAGGAGACCCTTGTGTTATGTCATTGGTAGGAATTTGTGACCAACTCGAGAAAGAGAGTGAGAGAAGAAGATGGGAAACTGCTTGGTGGCAGGCAGCAGTATCACCATGGCAGAGGAAACAAGAAAAGCAGCTGAGAAAGAGGAGGTGGAGTTCAGGGCTTTACATGAACTGAAGGGATATCACCCAAATGAAACCCTTCATTGAGATTCTGGTTTCGGGTTTCTTTGTGCTGCAGACTGAATGTTTGTGTCCCCTCACAAATCCAGATGTTGAAACACTCACCTCTCATGTGATGGTAGTAGGATGTGGGGCTTTTGGGAGGTGATTAGGTCACAAAGGTGGAGCCCCTATAATGTGATTAGCATCCTTTTAGAAGACATTGCAGAACTCCCTGGAGTCCTTCCTCTCTTTCTCGTGTCTCTTTCTCTCTCTGCCACGTGAGGATAGAAGGAGAAGGCAGACATTTCCAAACCAGGAAGAAGGGTTTTGCAAGCCACAGGATCTGCAGGACCTTGAGCTTGGCTTTCCAGCCTTTGGAACTGAAACAGATTTTTCAGCCCAACCTGAATAAAACACTTAGTCTCATGCTCAAACATGTCTTAGTTTGAGATACAGATTTGAGAATTATGAGCAAATAGTGAAAATTTGAATCTGTAAAAAGTAGCTGAGGGAGGCCCAATGACTTACCCAAGATGGTCCACAGAAACCAGAAGGTTTATATCATCTCTGGAACACAGATCTCATACTAAAACTTTTCTTCTATATTCACGTGACTTAAATCATTAATTTTATATGAAGTAATGACTGACTTGTCTATAATTAATATTTTCAGTATTACTACATCTGCAAGTCACGACAGTTTGGTGCAAGAAAACAAAACTAGTGAGAGGCAAGAGCCATGACCTCAATTTTATAGAGAAAATATTTTATTAACCTCTGCAGATACTGCATGTTTGTGGCGAGTTCAACAATCTTATGACATGCACTCAGGAGGAAATATAGACCTGGGTAATTTTCCTGCAGGGCTTCAGCATATAATAGCCATAACAGTCGCTTACTAGGAACACCTACTTCTATAAAAAGGGTGGGACCTGCAAGAATCTTAGCTGTATCTGTGATGAGGAGTTTGGGCCACCTGGAGGCATAGTTATTGTGGAATACATTTCCATTCCAATAAAACCTTTGATGCCTGGATTTTAGTATCAAGCTTTAGTGTGTTTTCCTCAGCAGAAACTATCACGCAGTAAGCAGTCTGCAAATGCTCATGGATGAAGCTAACATTGGAAATGTGTATTGTTATTGAGTGCTGTGGTAAGGTAGTGAGTTTCTTTTTTGAACTGGAATTAACTGTTGAGTAGCTGCTGAATATTACTGGAACCAACCAGTAGAAGAGGAGTGACTGAGTAAATAAGCAAGACGTACCCATCACCATGGACAGCTCAGGCCTCCAAGGTTTTAGGAATCGTCTCTGAGCATTGAGATGCAGAATTGGCAGGTGATGATAGCAAATGCTATTGGTGGAGGGTCACCTCCTGCTCTTGTTGGCTGGGTTTTTATCCAGGAATCAGGACCCTCATTAAGGATGTCAGGCACAGCTTCCCAGAGAAGAGACCAGTGTGGCAGGAGTGTCCACAGGAAAGGCTGCTGGAACTTGAGAAGCATAATATGGAATGAAATGGAGGCACCTTTTCCCTCACCCTCAGGCAGGGCTCCAATGCTGAGTCCTGTAGGGGAAGAGGTGCCTTTTGTCAGGACCACTCAAGCTGGCATGATGGCCTCTGTGCCCACAAGGGTGGTTGTATTAGTCAGAGTTCTCTAGAGGGACGAAACTAACTGACACGATCACAAGGTCCACAACAGGCTGTTTGCAAGCAGAGGAGCAAGGAGAGCCAGTCTGAGTCCCAGAACTGAAGAATTTGGAGTCCAATGTTCAAGGGCAGGAAGAATCCAGCATGGGAGAAAGATGTAGGCTGGGAGGCTAGGCCACTCTCTCCTTTTCACATTTTTCTGTCTTCTTTATATTTCCTGGAAGCTGATTAGATTGTGCCTACCAGATTAAGGGTGGATCTGCCTTCCTCAGCCCACTGACTCAAATGTTAATCTCTTTTGGCAACACCCTCACAGACATACCCAGGATCAATATGTTATATCCTTCAATCTAATCAAGTTGACACTCTGTATTAACCATCATAGTGGTGTCTGACTTTCTGCATGTCACCCCCAGGAGATTGCTAGCCCTCTACCCTCTAACATCTTTGCAAAAAGATTAGGCTGGGCTCAGTGGCTCATGCCTGCAATCCCAATGACTTGGAAGACCAAGGTGGGATGACTGCTTAAGGCCAAGAGTTCAAGATCCATCTGGGCAACATAACAAAACCCTATGTCTACAAAACTTTATTTTTTAAATTGTATTCCCTGCTACATGTGAGGTGTAGACAGGATGATTGCTTGAAGCCAGGAGTTCGAGGTTGCAGTGAGAAATAGAAATGCCACAGCACACCAGCCTGAGCAACAGAATGAGACCCTGTCTCTGAGAAAAAATAATTTAATTGTCAAGATAATATGTCCGTTCTGGATTTTTTTTAAGAGACTATCTTGCTATGCTGCCCAGGCTGCAGTGTGGTTATTCACGGATACAGTTCTTCTACTGATCAGCATGGAAGTTTTGACCTGCTCCATTTCTGACCTAGGCTGTCTCACTCCTCCTTAGACAACCGGATGATCCCTCGCTCCCGGGAGCTCACCGTGTTGATGTGGAACTTAGTGTGGACACCTGACGGGCACAGTGAACCACAACCCAGAACCCTGGACTCAAAAATCCTCCCACTGGACTATGTGCACCCACCACTGCCTGCAGTGTTCTGGGATTTTTTAAAGAGAGAATCTAAACTTACAATTTTTATAAAGTGATCATTTGTAATAGAAAAAAAAATCTTTGTAATTGTAGTCAACAAATATTTAAAGTCAATAATTTTAATTAAATTTTTAAGGCCGGGTGCGGTGGCTCATGCCTATAATCCCAGCACTTTGGGAGGCCGAGGTGGGTGGATCACGAGGTCAAGAGATTGAGACCATCCTGGTCAACATGGTGAAACCCCGTCTCTGCTAAAAATACAAAAATTAGCTGGGCATGGTGGCGCACGCCTGTAGTCCCAGCTACTTGGAAGGCTGAGGCAGGAGAATTGCTTGAACCCAGGAGGCAGAGGTTGTGGAGAATCGAGATCGCACCATTGCACTCCAGCCTAGGTAACAAGAGTGAAACTCTGTCTCAAAAAAAAAAAAAAAAAAAAAATTAAACCTCAAATTTTCTGTCTCCTTGAGGCAGAAGATTACGCACTAGCATTTTACAAGGATTGTTGTACTTGCAATCATAGACTCTAAGCTGGAATTATGGTTCCGTCTCTTCTCTTCTGTGTGACCTAAAGTATAGGTCTCTTTACCTCATCTGTAACTTGGAGATAATTGTTCATCACTTATCTAGTATTTAAAAACTAAGAACTATACAAATGAAAAGTGTTATTTTAGAGATTGAAAGGATAGGCATAAAATAAACTGATTTTTGCTTCCTCAGTATTCACAGTCTGAAAAAACTTACCTGAGATACTTGCATAAAAGCACATACTTTAAATGAATATGCACTCTGCTGACTATGGAGATTATATGACCTCTGGACCCAGAGCTCAAAAAGACCAGAAAAGCAATATTTCAAATACTTGCAGTAATTAAAATCCCTATCAAAGAAGAATCTGGATCAGTTTTCACTTTTCTTTGTCAAGAAATGACAGATATGGTATGCAAAATATTTGATTTCTTTAAGAATAACAGAATCTTTAGATGAATAGACTCTGGCTAGATGCAGAGTTCTCAGCCAGAATCTGTGAGTGGGTTACTCAGTGGTTGACAAATAAGGTTAAACCTGGGACCAAAGTCAGGTGACACAAACCAGTGATATTGCATTTATCTTGATTGAAGTTTAGAATTATAGTAAAAGATGTATTCCTGGAAGCTCCCTGTCTGAAATAAAACCACGGGGAGAGTTGGGGGAAAGAATTCATACTCAGATTATAAGAACCAAAGAGTGATTATTGAAAACAACTCACACAGGAAGAAATAAGGTACTGACTGGAGGCAGTCAGTATATGCAAAATATTTTAGGGTAATCAACACAGATTCTGGTAGAAAAATTGTCGCGGGATAGAACGGAGTGGTGGTGAGACTATTCACTAATAAAGCAAGCCCAGGGTTTAGATGAATAGAGCTCCAGAGAGTTTAGTTTCTTGGGGCAGAGTACAGTAAATACAAAATTAAGAAGTTAGAATTGTTTGCCAAATAGCTAAGTTTTCAAGTTTCTCATAAACATTGCTTTTTATATCTTCCAACTTAAATAGAAATTTGGGTTTACATACATTAATTGCATTCAAGATATATGGTATGGACCTCTTCTTGTTTTAACACTGTATGAGATACTTGGCTATTGAGCCTCCAATATATCACTGTCATTTGGTGCCAGACATACCACATTTCAGATACCAAGCTCCTGGAGAATTATAATATCTAGGGGTTGTACCCTGTTACTCCACTTATTTCTCACATCATCTGATATCTGTAAAGCCGTCCTCTTTCATAACACTTATGACTTTCTACTTTATGGTACCTGGTTTGCCCAACAACCAGACTCACCCAGGCTAGAGGCTGAGGTATATGTAAAAGATTCATGGATAAGGAAAGCAATATCTTTCCCTCCCCAACAGTTTGCTGGGGGAGATGAATTTCTAAGCATATAATTAAAGTTGCAGAGTAAAGATTACTATTATTTTCAAGATAATGATAAGTACTACGAAATACAGAGAAGAGATAACACTTTTCATTGTAGAGGGAATAAAAATCAAACTTGAGATGATAACATTTAGGTAGCATGGTAAAAAATAAGTAGAGTTTATCAGAGCCTGGCAGGAGAAGCTGCACATTAACAGAGCTAACACAGTTAAAGAACATTGTCTATTTAGTCTTGGTAAGCACTATGGTGTGATTTGAGCTAACCAGGTATCATCAAGAGCAAAAAGGCATAAAACAAAGTTGGAGATATAACTTACGTACAGTGCTAAGAAGATTGGAAATGGTGAGTAAGAAAAGGCATTTTAGATGGAGTATTGATTAAATCAGAATTGTATTTTAGAAAGATAACCCCTTAAAATTGTGTAAAGAATGGATTGAGGGATTAATGCCTGGAGAAAAATAAGCCAAACAGGAAACTATTGCAATAGTTAGAGTGAGGATTAAAGACACTGGCAATGGTGAAAGAGAGATAGAGTGATCTGGCAAACATGATGTAAAGAATTTAAAGAATGGAGGCAGAAAGAAGGTAAGGTAAGTTTCTGTGTTTCTCAAGAGGCAATTTGACTGGGAGGTGCGCTTTACTGTCTCCTATGCAAGTCCAAGACTGGGTAAGTTGAGTTAGAAACTCACATTTGATGCATGACTCTGAGTTAGACACTTACATTTGATGCACAATCTAAAGAACCACTAAAAATCTTAGTTATCAAGAGATAAAATATTTTAATGTAATATTCCAAAAAAAAAATCAGTGTAAAAGACCATGATGAATGCATTAGAGTTTCAGAGAGAAAGTAAGAAAAAGGTTATTAGGAAAGATCAGCAGAGATTATGGAGGTTGACAAGTCCCAGGTTCTGTAGGGTGGGTCTGCCTGCAAGCTGTAGACCCTGGAGAGCTTTGGTGTAGCTCCAGTCTGTGTCCAAAGACCTGAGGACCAAGATTTCTGATGGTGTAAGTTCTAGGCTAAGGGTGGCAGGCTAACTACCCAGGGAGAACCGACGTTTCAGTTCCGATCTGAAGGCAGGAAAAATGCTGATGCCCCAGGCTGAGGCTATTAGGCAAGAGGAATGTCCTCTCACTTGGGGAAGGTCATTCTTTTGGCTCTATTCAGGCTTTGAAACAATTGGATGAAGCCCACTCACATTAAAGAGAGCAACTCTCTGTACTTAGTCTACTAATTTAAATGTTAATCTCATCCCAAAACATCCCCAGAGAAGCACCCAGAACAGTATTTAACCAAATATCTAGGCATTTTGTGGCCCAGGCAAGTTGATACATAAAACCAGCCATCATAATAAACAAAACATTAAAAAATTTCAATAAAGACTGGCTCAGTATTACTGATTTTTTTTTTTTTGTCTCAGGCTCCTATTTGGCTTGGCATGGCACTGCTCCTATGTCTTATAATATCTCCTACTTGGCACAATGTCACCTGAAGGCAGGTACTGTGCAATGTCAGTGCTGTTTTCCCAATGCATGCAGTGTGCCCTATAAGAGTTCAATAAGTGTACCTTTCAATGTGCCAAGAAAGAGTTCAATAAGTGTACATTTACCAGGGTGATGCAAGTTACTGTGTGTGGGAAAGGAAGATTTTTTACACCATGAGATAAATTTAATAGTAAACACAGAATGCCTTTAAATATTTCTTAGGATGTAGCCTACAAAAATACATTTATGCTTTGTGGTTAATTTTTAACCTGCAATACTGGGTTTGGAAATGAAGGGAAGCTAATTATTTTCTTCTGTTTTCTGTGGGTGTCATTTCAATAGCTGTAACCACGGGAATGGCAGTCTAGGATAATGGAAACAGAGTCTTGTCAGAATATCGCACATCCAATTGCATGTAAAAGAATGTTACAGTGCTCCATAAGTTACAAAAGTAAGGTTCAAGGAGTTTAATTAGCTAGGTTTTGGCTGCATGCTTAGTAGGCAGTGGAAACATTACACAGCCATAGTTCTGCCCCACTCCCAACCTTATGATAGTTCCATTACTACCTCTGGGATAATCTTCTGAAATATGCAAAATACCCAGCATTGTTTTCTCGAAATGTAAATATATTTACTTTCAAGAAGCCTAAAACAGTAAACAACTAATTTCTAATTTTGATGTGCATACCTACACCAAAATGCAATAGAAGTTATGATTTTAAAATATACATCTGAATGTAAACCAAGTTCCTTTCGCAATATGTTACCAGATGCCAACTTAAAATAACCAACTCTTCAATAGCATTGTTCCAATCAGGAAAAGTAACCATAGCAACATAATTATCAACTTAGGCAGTTCCTCACCCCTCCATTTTGATTCTGAAAGGCAATTTGGTTGAATTACTTGTTTATGTATTTTTTGCAACCTGGCTTTCTATTCACATTAGCTTCTTATTCAAGTCAAATACCTCTTTCCTCAATCACATGTATTCTGAAGTGAAGACTAAACATCGAATCTCTCTCTTGAATCTGTCCTCTCAGCGCTTCCTCACATCTCCGACTGCCCGACAGTCACCTTGTTAAGTGTTGTCTCTTCACGTGTAAATATGGGGACAAAAATGTGTCAATTTGAAATTCTGGAATATCAACTGACATGTTTTTCTGCCGTATTTCCAGTTGCCCTGTAGTAATGCCCACTTGGGAACTAGACCATGAGGCATCTGTTGCTTCCAGGAAGTGCTTTTCCAAAATGAATGGTAAAGGGACAAATATTGGCTTTGAAGTTTTAAAACTGGAGGTAAGTAAGACACAAAGGTCTGGATGTGACCCCTGTAAACCTCCCAGGGACTGACAAGGATTGAGAATGTTACAAAGGATTTCAGCTTAAAAAAGAGACAGCAACATCCCCGTGCCCCGAGTACGATCGACTGTCCAGAACCTAACACCCTCAGCTGAAAGGCTGCGGTGGACACCAGAAATGAGCGGTGACCAGACTTTACCCCATTCACTGAAATTACATCTCCAGAACCAGTGGAAAGGGATTCAAAGTATTTTGAAAGTAAATACAGAACAAATAAAGGTGCAATTATTATACAACTAAGCATATCTAAGCTTATAACCTGGTATTTGAATCTCTAACAGTTAGTACCCCTGCAGTCGTTAGGAAGATAAAGTAAGATTAAAAAGTAAGACCTCTTTAATTCTCGGATGTCCACAATTCTGTCTTCCACCATAGGTTATATTCACAACTGCAACTATCGCTTTATTAGCTGACTCATAGCCCTCATACGATGGCCAGAGTCACATTTGTAAAGTGCACTAACCCTATGGCTCTCTTCCTTAAAATTATTCAAGGTAAAGAAGACTACTTAATTCCTGTCCCATTTCATGTCCTGCTTCTTGCCCATGTGCTGAGCAAGCTTCAAGACACTGAAACTCTTACCATTGTCCTAATCCACAATTTCATACCTGGCTGCCTTTGTCCATCTCTGTCTGCCTACACCACAAGCGCACAGAAATCCCTCATTTACCCAGTGCTTTTCTTCCATGCCTTAACATTTCTCTCAAATGTCATCTCCCCTAAGATTCAATGGAAAGAACCCCTTCCTCCAGGATGGACCTTAATCGGCATCCTATGCTATCCTAGGATCAATGCTGTCTTCGATTATAAGCTCTTAAAACATTGTGTTGCTGGAGTTTCTTTTTCTTACTTTAATGACTCCTTTGTCAGATTATAAGCCTCATAAACACAAAGGGCAAAATATTAGCTATTCTTTTTTACTTATTTTTATTTTTATAGACTTGGGGGTACAATTACAGTTGTGTTACATGACTGTTTTGCATAGTGGTGACGACTGGGCATTACCTCTATTTTTCTGGCAAGTTGCTGGGGTTGCAACAGATCACCTTAATCCTATCAGGGACTGCCTTGGCCTGAGGTCAGTTTTCACATTATTAAAGGCTCAGCGTACCTTTCTTCCATCCCTGCTTCTAAGGCATAGCCCTCCAGGGGTCCCATGGTATGGGGTTGGTACCAATGAACTTCTTCCTAAGTTGGTCCTGAAACATCATTTTGTCTTTTAGAACCATGAGATTTTCAAAAGCTCCAGTTAGATTTGTAGCAGCCATCCGCTCAGTTTCTCAAATGTTCACCCATGGTAGGTTAATAATCAGCAAATCCGTAAACAAGAAACAAGTTCAGAAGGTACCAAATTTACTCCTAATAAATATAAGAAAAATACAAGTGAAAATTAGATTTAGATCCAATTCTCATTAATGAAATCAGTAAAACTTTCAGATAGTTTGCCAAAACTCATGGCGAAGCTGTGATGAAATGGGCATAGTCATAACAGAATCAGTCTTATAGGGGATATTTTGGCAATACCTATAAAAATCACACACATACACACACACACCACAGAAACACTTTGAACCAGAAAACCACCTTCTAGGAATCTACCCAGATGGTAAATTCTGTAAATATGAAGCATTATATGGACAAGGTTGTGTTCTATGTCATAGTTTACAAAGCAGAAGACAGGAAACAACTCAAATGCCTTTGATTAAGGAACTGCTTGTATATATGGTATATTCACACAATGATGTATCATTCAGCTGTAAGAAAAAATAAGCAACATTTCTATGTAAGGAAATAGAGACAGTCCCAGGCTGTATTTTAAGGTACACAGCAGTGAATGTTGAATCCTTTCTGTGTTGTAGTAGAAATAAAATATTAAATATACTTAGTAATATATTTTTGCAAAAGAAAATTCCAGATGAGTGAAGAAGGAAAATGGAATGAGAGTCAAAAATGGGAGTGAAACATCTCTGTGTGCATCTTGTTTTGAATGTAATATTTTACTTGGTCAAAAAAATCACTTTAGAACAAAAAGAAAAAAAGAAAGCTATACAATTAAAAAACACACTGAAACAAATGAATCTACATACATGAACTTGGTAATATAATAACATAGAAAATAAGTATTTCAAGATGTTGTGTAACAGAATGCTCTGAGTGCACATGTTTACATTCCTAGAGGGATATATTCAGGATACAAGGAGAAGTGCAAAGAAAGCCAAAGCCTCTTTTGGTGATTTTAATAGTAGCACTAACATTATAATTTTAAAAATATGCATATTCTGATGATTAATCAAATATGGTAATTTGTGAAACACCCAGGTTTTTCAGTGTAGAAAGGAGATAATATCAAAGAAATTCCACAAAATATACTACTTGGTTAAATTTCAATTGGAAATATAAATATGTATACATTATTTTTGTTATATAAATTATATAGATGTATTTGTGTATATGTGTGTGTATATATATATCTTTTACATATATGTATTTATGTATATTTTCTAGCTCCATAGAATGAACACAGAAGCAATGTCATACCAGTATCGATCAATTCATATCTCGGCTTCTAAATAATATATCTTACTAACAGGAATCAAGCAGAGATTTACAAGGTAAGCTTTGGATATTTTGGACCAGAAATCAAAGAAATGCTCAAAGACACAAGTAAGTCCAAAGGATAATCTATTATCACCTACCTTCTCATATAACATAAAAGGCCATTTATAGCATGAACAATACAATTTTTTTGGCCAAAAATGTGTGATTTGAATCTAACAAGGTCTTTTGATTGAGTTTCAAGTTAATGGAAAATAGAGAAGTTGCAAGAAAAGGAGATACAAGACACAAGAAAAAAAATGACAATCCAGGTCATTTACACACACAAAGAAAATAAAGCATATACAGTAAAATTTTAATAATTGTTGAAGCTAAATAAATGGGTGTTTGTTTTATTATTTATTCAACTTTTCTGCAGTTTTGAAACATTTTATAATAAACACTTGGAAAAAATAAAATTCCTTCCAGTGATTCTGGTTCACCGTAACATGTGGTAGAAGCTGCTGGATACTGTCCATGGGTTGCGAAAGTGAGAGAGACGCTGTAGCACCACTAAGGCGTCTGTTCTGACAGCAGAGAACCAGGAGTCCCATAGAGATAACCTTCTCTTTGTTCCAGTCCTGGGTAATCTTTTCACCATCCAGAGCAGGGGTGTCCGATCTTTTGGCTTCCCCGGGCCACCTTGGAAGAATTGTCACGGGCCACAGATAAAATACATTAATGATAGTTGATGAGCTAAAAAAATAATTGCAAAAAAACCCATAAGAAACTTAAGAAAGTTTGTGAATTTGTGTAGGGCTGCAATCAGAGCTGTCCTGGGTCACATGTGGCCTACAGTCCACGGGCTGGACAAGCTTGATCTCAAAAGCATCCCAGCCATTGCTTCAACGGATCCTTGCCACTTGCAGGACAAAAACTCACCCCTGGAACTGAAATAGAACACTGAAACGTAATTTGGCCACTAGATTATACCTCTTTTCCATGTGGCCACACTCTCTGCAACGTGCTATAACCACTGGCTAAAATTTTCCCCCGTCCTGGAAATGCCCTGCTCTCCACACAGTGATGGCTTTGCCCACACTTGCTAATATGGTGAAAAGTCCTTTCCGGTTCCGCAAAAATGATTCCTCTTTGACATTCAAAATTCACTGAGAATGTCTCTGCTTGATCCTGTGTGCCTATTAGGTAGCACTGTCATCTGCACTTAACAACAAACTTCTCTCTCTACTTTCTGGCCTCTAGTATTAGGTCTGGCAATCAATGTCCATTGCTTTAATTTTGTTACATTCAACAAATATTTACCTCGTAGGTGGCAGACAAGCACCAGGCTAGCCATTGGTAACTGTCGACAAAAATGAATGAGAAGATGACCTCAAACCTGGCTCAGAAAGTCACACTTGGGATCCTCATTGCTATGACTATTAAACAGAAAGCCAAGTGCCTCACCGCAGCAATTTTGTGAGTACAGCAATGCTTCAGTTCTGTAAACACTCACAGTTGCCACATGTATGATTTCTCAACTACGTGTGTGATTCATGTGCAGGTGCCTCAAGTGTAGCAGCAAGTGATGATCTGAAATCAAGGCCATTGGTCAAAAATGGCATTCAAAGCTACTGCAATTGAATGTTGCTCCTCCAAAGAAAAGCCTTCCATTTTTTAACAATGCTGATTTGTTCAGATATAATGCTTCCTTTAAGAACACAGAAATTTTTTTTTTATATGCTTATTGAGGGACATGGATAAAGGTGGAAACCATCATTCTCAGCAAACTAACACAGGAACAGACAACCAAACACTGCATGTTCTCACTCCTAAGTGGGAGTTCTGAGAATACATGGACACAGGGAGGGGAACATCACACACCTGGGCCTGTCAGGGGGTGGGGGGCAAGGGGAGAGAGAGCATAAGGACAAATACCTAGCTCTTGCAGGGCTTAAAACCTAGATAATGAGTTGATAGGTGCAGTAAACCACCATAACACATGTACACCTATGTAACAAACCTGCACATTCCGTACATGTATCCCAGAACTTAAAGTAAATAAAAATACAGTATTTTTAAATGTGCTTATTATATCAACAAACACAATTGGCACTGAAATTCATAAACATAATGATTTGGGGTCTGGTTTTTACAGTCATATTCCTTCCTTCTTGAAATGTCTTGGGCATAACAATTTTCATTGTTCTTACCAGGACGTGTTGAAAGTTTAGAGCTATGTTTCCCCTCACACCATCCAACTGGCATTTTCCCAACTCATCGCCTCTCACTGATTTTTTTGGATGCTCTCTTTGCATTATGGTACTGAAAGTGGTATGAGATAAGGTCTTCTGTTGTTGGAGATATGAGATGGAAAGGACAGGTATAAAAGTATTCCATTAAAGTCTAAATAATTGTTTTATACATTCGTTTATTTCAATTCAAAGCAACCAAAAGAACAAGTATTTTAAAGTGTGGCTGTTTACAAAACATTATGCTGATATCTGTGAGATGCAAAAAAAAAAAAAAAAAAAAAAGACGAAGAAGAAGAAGACATGTTCTCTGCTTCCTGCTCTCCCAGAAAACCATACATTAGTAGAATAAGTAGGAATGTGACAAATATGTGACAAATAGATGATAGAGATAGATAGATGATAGATAGATAGATAGATAGATAGGCACAGGTAAATGAACAGGTAGATACATGAATAAATGGATAGTTAGCTTTGACATAGAGCATAATAAAGGATTTAATACAACTAAGGTCTAGAAATACAGAAAGAAATTATTAATTCAGCAAGGATAAATCATGGAAGGTTTATATGTTTTTTTTGTGCCTCTCTACCTTCATTTTAACATGATCTATGCTATAAAAACAGTATAACCATAAAGAAGACAACCGTGAGTAGGAACCTTGGTTTTGAAATACTTAGGGCCACCTGGTATTTTAGGGCTGCTCACTGACCAAATTTTGTTCCAGGCCACAGCCTGTTCAAAATGTAGAATTCCAAAACATTGTAGAAAAACTGTTAAAAAGAAATCAAATGTCACTCTCTAGTTTGAAAAATAACAATGCAATTTTCACAAGCCATGAGGGAAAAGGGGGCTTGTTTGTCTAGCTCTGCTTTGCTTTGTTTTCCAATGATAGTACCAAAACGTACAATATCCAAAAAGAAGAATATGCTTAGTTTCCGTAACAGGACCCAACTAACTGTGGAATTCAGTATTAAAACTAGAGATTTTAGACACTCAAGCAAAGGCTTCTGTGAGACTTTTTGTTTTGAGGTTGGTCTAGTTTTTGTCATATCCTCCGGACTCCCCCTCACCCTTGAGCCACAGACTGTGAGGACGAGCCAGGCCGTGCTGGGAAGACTTAAGGAGAATTGGTACAGCACCAGAGAATGTGGTTAATAAGTCCCTTTTCTTGCTGACCCCGCTCTTTATAAATGAAATTCAAGCAGGTAACAGCAGGAAATTGAAGAGAGATTTCAAATTCTGAGGCCTGAGAGACAGCGACAAATATCTCTTAACAGCCTAGTAGCAAAAAGGGCAGACAGAGAAACAGGATAATTTGGGTGGAAAAAATCAGAATGGAGGTCCCAACTCTAACAAGCTATGTCTAGAGAACAATTCTTTCTTAGTTACCAAAAAAAAAGAAAATTGTTCTTAATAAAATATTAAGAACAAAATAAAAAAAAATACCTGGCTTTTTAATGACTAGTTTCAGCTCCTGCTCCTTAATCCTTCAAGGAAACTGTCATTAAAGTCACATTCTACATGAGAAACACTGAGACGCAGAGAGTTTAAGTGACATGCACAGCTGGAAAATGTATGACCAGGATTCAGTCTCAGATCTGACTCCAGCGTTGCTGCCCTTTCTCTTATGAAACTCTGACACTTAAGAGGTTGTATATCTGTGTGACTATGTGGATGCCTGTGCATGCATATGTAGAATTACGTGTATGTGCCCATGTCTATACATGTATGTTTCAATCAGTGTATTATCATATGAATATAAATCAAACTCCAGTTCAGCAATCTACAGAGAAATGCTGAAATTGCTATAGAATAATCAAAAGAGGATCAGATAAAGCCAAACTTCCTGTGTTTGCCCCTTAGTCATTGTGCTATCTTGGACAAGTCCTTAAAATTCTTGGTGACTCGGTCTATATGCTGTAAAAAGAAGATAATATTAGTACCAATATTACTAGATTTTCTGATTACATGATTTTATATATCTAAAGTGCTTAGAACTTTTCCTAGCCAATTATCATTTTTACATAATTGTTAGCTATTGTTATTACTGATGCATTTCATTGGAAAGTGGTTTACTATTTCTTAAATTTTCATTGCTTCATTGTTTACAGCTTTCTATTTTCCATAAAAGACTTCCAACAAATTTTGCAATCCAAATTTATCTAAACCTATAAAGCATTCAACTATCTTGCAGAATAGGAATCTCTGTTGTGTTACCCAGAGAAAGAGTTCTTCACAGTTGGTAGAGAGGACAACATGACCCAACTGACATAGCGCTACAAGGTTATGCTATTATGAGTTAATTTTCACTCAGCAAAAATGGGCCATAGTCACAGGCAGAGAAACCACTGTTCATGCAGGATTTTCAGTGATCATCTGAGCGCATGTGCTCAGAATGTCTTCCCAAGGCTCTGGCCACACTCACAACTAACCCACAGTAGTTATGGGCCATTGAGTTGAGTTTCAACAATATAAATTCTCTCATATGTGTGGTTCCAGGGTCCAGTCTATCAACTTTTCTCTCTAGCTCATAAAACCTTGCCAAACCTATTTTCTACTCAATTAACTATTTACTATTTTCAGTTTCTCAATAATCCAACACATCTCAACAGCTCAGTCTCAATATTTTTCCACATGTGCATTCAAACAGTGGGATTCCTGGCAAACTGAGAAAGATTTGCTGAAAACTCACAATAAATTGGTTCCAGCTTTTCAGCATTAAAATAAATCTCAGCCAGTAGAAAACCATATTCTAAGCAAAAGTGGGTTTTGTAATTTTCAGAATGAAAACCATTTTTACACAGAACAACCAGATCCGAGTACTCAGAAGAATGCCATAAATTGACCGAGCAAAATGCAATGTAAATAAAGGCAATTAATACAGATACATTGTCCATTCTGCCACAAAGTTCAACACCTGTCTCTTGTGGAAAGGCCTATTGGTGCCCTCCACCACACACACATGCAATGTACAGACATAAATGCAGGTGCTATTACACATGCACGCATTCATACACATGTGCACACATCAATAAGAAAGGGATAGTAGACTTTCGTAGTACATGCTCCTTGTAGATAGTTCATTCTTTTCCCAGGTTACCTCTTCTTCTCCCATCTCCTCTATAGCAGTTGCAGAAAAAGTTTCAAAAACAATATTCACGTTTCTCTTAGAGACAAAAGTTATTTGTAGGTTGGACCATATAAAATTTTCATTTTGTAGCTAAAAGTGGCTAAAAATAAGCAATTTAATATGGTTCAACATATTATGTGGCTTATTTTTATTTTTTAAAATATCACTGTGTATATTTACATACAGGGAAATGCACAGCTGTTAAACATACAGATAGATAAGTTTAACAAATGCATTATCGTAGTAGTTAAGATGCAAGTCAATATATAAAACACTTTCATCTTTTCATAAAACTTCATTGTGCCTTTTTTTAGTCAACCTCTTGTCATCCACAGCCACCTCTGTGATTTTTATCAGCATAGATTAGCTTGCTTGTTCTAGGCCTTCACATAAATAAAATAATGCTGATTCTTCCATGTCTGGTTTCTTTAATTCTGCATCCTATTTCTGAGATTTGTTGATGTTGCCGTCCTGCATATGCTGGGTAACATTCCGTGGAATGAGTAAACCATAGCTTCTTTATGCTCTTATCAGAGGGTATCTAGATTGTATACAGTTTGAGGCTATGATGCAAAAAGATAACAGAGAGTTCTATGAACATTCTTAAATGAATCTTTATGTAGACAGATGTCATCATTTTTCTTGGGAAAATGTCTAGAATTGGAATTGCTATGTTTTTAAAAAACATGTCATTGACCAAAGCAGCTCACTAATTTTCCAAAGTGATTCTGTGTTCTCACAAGCACTATATGCAAGTTATAACTGCTGGACACATTCACCAACATTAAGTATTATTGGTCTTCATCATTTTAGTCAGTTTAGTGGGTGTGAAGTGGTTTCTAATTGCATTTCCTTCATGAAGAATGATGTCGGGCACTATTCATGAATATAGTGGGCATTTCTATTTCTTCTGGCAGACCATTGAACTGAGATTCATAACATAGCCAACCGGTTTCTGCATGAGACTAGACTAATAATGTGTACATTCAGGAACTGAAAGTGGGAGAATCCCTACTTTACACATGAAATAAAAAAATCAAAAGGAGCTCTGCAGAGCAAAAAAATAAAATAAAATAAAGCAGGAATCGGATACAACACTACTAATGCAATGATGCTGAACTTCTGTTGTGTGTTAAGTTCCATTCTGAGTTTCAGCTGTTTTACTGAATGTGTGTTCTGATCCAGAATAAGCTTGCTTTCCTTGCTTAAGCAAGCTCAAATTGGTTTATGTTCAATCAAAAGCAACTTGAATAATGCCACAATTGCTTGACTAATAAATTTTAAGTGTTTTACAAGTATTTGGAGTTGTAGATAGGCTTCCTTTATTAAAAGGAAATTAAATCTATTAAGTTAACTATTAATTATTAAATTAATTATTAATTATTAATTATTAAATCTATTAAACACATACACACCTCAGTAGCATTCTAATTATTTTTGAGAAAATAACCAAAGATGTCTCTTTGGTAAATTTCTGAGACAATGATAGTTTATCTCAACAGCAATATAATAAAAAATGAGGAGGTTGAAAAATAATCTTTACAGTTTTTGTATGTGAGTATTTAAAAAAATATTTTATATGTACTCGGTAATTTTATTGTGCCTTAGGAAAGTTTTGCAAATTTTTATTTTTATTTGATTTCTTTATCAACTTACCTTTTTTGTCTTATCCTTTTCTTGTCTTATTGCATTAGCTAGGATTTCCAGTATGAAGTTGAATAGGAGTGGTAAGAGAGGATATCCTCACCTTGTTCCCAGTGTTAGAAAGGAATTACCTAGTTTCTCACCATCACATAGTTTTTCTTCTATGGCCTGTTGATGTGATAAATTACCATAATTGATTTTTGAACTCTGAACCAACCTTGAATACCTGGAACAAATCTCACTTATTCATGGTGTATATTACTTTATATACATTCTTGAATTCAATTTTTATTGTTTTGTTAAAGATTTTTACATGTGGGCCCATGAGAGATATCAGTCTGTAGTTTTTCTTTCTTGTAATGTCTTTGTCTAGTGTTGGTATTAGGATAATTCCAGCCTCATAGAATGAGTTAGAAAGTTTTCCATCTACTTTATTTATTATTTCTTTTTTTGTAGAGAATTAGTAACAATTCTTTCTTAGATATTTAGTAGACTTCCACAATAAAAACATATGGACCTGGTGCTTTCTATTTTAAAAGGCTTATAATTTTTTAATTTAATCTATTTGCTATATATAGCCTATTTAGATATTAATAATTCATGTTTCTCTCTTTTTCACTTGGTTACCCTGGCTAGGGTTTTATCTATTGTGTTAATCTCTTCAGAAAACTGGCTTTTGGCTTTGTTGATTTTTTTCTGTTGTGTTTCAGTTTTCAATTCCATTGATTTCTGCTGTGATTTTTAATATTTAGGTTCTCCTCTTACTTTGAATATAATTTAACTCTTTTTTTTCTAGTTTCCTAAGGTGGTTACTTAGATTATTGATTTTAGAACTTTCTTCTTCTCTAATTTATGTATTCATTTCTATAAATTTCTCTCTAAGCACTGTTTTCACTGCATTCCATGAATTTTAATATGCATATTTTCATTTAGTTCAAAACATTTTAAAATTTCTCTTGAGAGTTCTTTGATCCATATGTTATTTAGAAGTGTGTTCTCTTATCTTGCAGGATTTTGAGATTTTTCAACATATCTCTTTGTTATTGATTTCTGCTTTAGAACTATTAAAGAGTTCTTTGATTCATGTTATTTAGAAGTATGTTCTCTTACCTTGCAGGATTTTGAGGTTTTTCAATCTATCTTTCTGTTATTGATTTCTGCTTTAGCACCATTAAAGTCTGAGTGTTCCCTTTGTATGATTCCTATTCTTTTAAAATTTGTTTGGGTTTGTTTTATGGCCCAGAATGTGATCAATCAAGGTGAATGTTTTACATAAGCTTCAGAAGACTGTGTTTTCTGCTGTTGTTTGATGAATTAGTCTATTAATGCCAATTGGGTCCAGTTGATTTATGATAGTGATCAGTTCAGCTATGTCCTTACTGATTTTCCATTAGGTTTGTCAATTACAGATGGGGGTATTGCAGTTTCCAACTATAATAGTGAATTTGTCTGTTTCTCCATGCAATCCTGTCAGTTTTCCCCCATGTAAACTGATGCACTGTTATTTGACAGAATTGTTATGTCTTATTGGAAAATTGACCCCATTTATTATTATGGAATGCCCTTATTTATCCCTGATAATCTTATCTGCTCTGCCATCTGCTTTGACTGAAATTAAATACTTATTCTATTTTTCTTTTGATTGGTGTTAGCATCATATCTTTCTCCTTCTCTTTATATTTAGAGTGTATTTCTTCAGAAAACATAAAGGTGAATCTTATTTTTTAATCCTTTCTGACAGTCTCTGTCTTTTATTGATATGGTTAGATTATTAACCTTTTAAAGTTGATATAGATTAATATCTTCTTTAAAAGATTCTAATTTAAATTGTTGATATAGATTAATATTTTCCATACATGTAACTGGGTTTTATATATTGGCCTCTTCTTTTACTTTTTTTTTTTTTCCTTTTAAGGAGGGTAGTGTGGGGAGTCTTCCAGTCGTTTTTTGTCTTTTCTGGTTTTAATTGAGCATTTTAAATGATTCTATTTTCTCTCCTTAGCATACAAATTATACTTCTTTTTAAAACTTTCTTAGTGGTAGACCTAGAGTTTGCAATATATATTTATTACTGACCCAAATCTACTTTCAAATAATACTATATACCACTTTACAAGTAGCAGAAGTGCAGTATAACAAAGTATTCCCAATTCTTCTCACCTATCCTTTGTAACATTACTGTAATTCATTTTACTTATCCACATTATGGTGGACAAACACATTGTTGCCATTGTTACTTTGGATAAATTGTTATCTGTCAGATCAATTAAGAATACAGAAAATACAAGATTTTCTTTTACTTCCATTTATTTCTTCTCTAACAGTTTTTTTTATGTATACCTGAGTTTCTGACCTACACCATTTTCTTTTTCTCTGAAGAACTTATATTAACTTTTTTTTTTCAGGGACAATCTGTTGGTGACAGATTCCCTTAATTTTTGCTTGTGTGAGAATGTCTTTATTTCTCCTTCATTTTTAAAAGATAATTATTCTGGATATAGAACTCCAGGTTGATGGGTTTGGTGCTGTTTTTTCTTACAAATATTGTAGTCCACTCTCTTCTTGCTTGCATTGTTTCTGAAGAGATGTTCAAGTTTCTATTGATGTATCTCTAAGTTCCCTGATTCCTTCCCTGGCTCTTTTTGCATGTCGTTCACTTTAACCTTTAGAATCCTTAGCATGGGAATCATAGTGATTTTATATACCTGGCCTGATCATTCCGAAGACTCTGCCATATTTCAGTTTGGCAAAACTGATGCTTGGTTTTTCTCTGTTCTATGCTTTCTCTCCCCTTTGAGAATGCCATGTAATTTTTTGTTGAAAGCTGTATATGACATCCTGGGAAGTAGGAACTGAGGTAGGTAAGGCTTTAGTGCGAGTTTTGATGGTAGTCTGGACTAGGAGTTAGGTTGCGTTTACTGTTTGCTGTAGTTGTGTTTTCATAGGATAAAATTTCCTCTAGGGTCTTTGTTTTCGCTTCCATATCATTTTTGGGTGTCCCTAGAGACTTTTTAAGTGCGACCTGCGGCTACAGCTCACTTACTTGTAATCAAGTGTTACTGTCCAGCACAGCGGTGATGTGGCAACGTGTGGTAAGAGGAGTGATGTGGTGGCAATGTGGGGTGGGAGGGGACTCGCATTCTAGGGTCCTCTATTAGGTCTCAGTGTTTTTAGTGAGTTTAAATTACCATCGCCTGTGTCAAAAGCTGGCCAGGGCAGGAGCTGGGCATTTACTTTTCTCCAGGTAAGTCAGGCTTTGGTAAAGCCTAGTAGGCTAGGATTAGTTTAAATAATTTCCAGTGAGGGAAGGCCTTATTGAAGACAATAGAAAGTCTGTGTGTATGTTAAAATAGCTTATTTTCTACTCTCTGCCTGGGGCTCCAGGGCATTTTTCTCAGATATTTACTGTGAGGACCTGGTAGGGATCCTGGAGACAAAGTCACAAAAGTGGATGCCCTCTAAGACTGGCTGTCTTCCAAATGAACTCCCCACCTTGTCCACATGGATTCCCCAGCAATTCATCAATCTTAAAGTGATTCTAAACATTCAGGCTTTAGAGACCACTTCTGCTCCTTCTCTTGCTTCCATGCCATGGTTTTCTGTATCTTTCTATCTGTCTCTCCAGGTTTCAGGGTAGGAGTTTGCCCTGTGACCTCAATTATCTGAGAGATCTAGGTCAAGTTGCCAACTTTCTCTTTATTTTTTTTTTTCCTTGGGAGTGATGACTTCCAAGCACCTTCCATGTAGTACCAGAAAATGGAAGTTCCTTAATTTCAATAAAATACCTGAAACTATATCTAAGAACACCTAAAAATATTTTCCTGAGTTAGTCTTTCTGATCATCTTCACAGTAAATTGACTCTGGTCGGAGGTAAGACTGCTGCACTAACATCAAAATCAGATCTTATTCCTACGTCAGTTCCATTTCCTCTATTCATGCACTCAATTCATCTGAGAATATAGGATCTAAACATTAGAAAGTAACCATTGTGCTGAGATACCAGGTCAAATGAAAATGCCAGTGGAGAAGTTATTTATCTTTGATCAATCAGCACATATCTTTAGAGTGCTACTATGTACAAGACATGTACTCACAGAATCTGGTGAAATGTCTAATGCAGTAAAATTAGAATGATGCCTGCAACCTTCAAGACAGGGTAACACAGTGTGGGTGCTTGTCATGATAAAGTAAGACATTCCTCCTAATGAGTTACATTCACAAAGTTAGGGTGGATCATTAATCAGTAAACTGTAAGATAATTATCTTCCAGCTCTACAAATCCCAAACCAGTGGTCATTACAGATGTCAATTTCCCCTTAAGGTCAGGGTCATGTCTCTTATGGCCACTTTTTATCCCTGTACTTAGTATGCAGAATGGGATGCATTGAGTGTTCATGACTATTTGTGAACAAAATAAGTGGAGAAATGTTCATATCCAATCGGAATCATATGAAGATTAGCCTGATGGCAGAGGCTTAGAATTTAAGGAATTACAAGGGGATGCTGGCACCTGCACAGCAACTTCATTTGGAAGGGGAAAATTAGGAAAGGGTAACTCAAAGCAATATACTGTCATTATCTCCACCCATTGTATATCCCAGAAGTCTCTGGTCAGATTTTTAGTAAAGTAGAAAAGTTACTGATAATTGTTATCAGTGTGGGGATGAAATGTATCAATGCCTCAGCTAACATACGCCTTTCGGTCAAAGTGAAGTAGGTCTACACAGTGTCTGCTATTCACTCTCAGGGGCTTACTCTGCAACCAGGGTTCTTATGCTGTAGTCCACGGATGAACTTCAAGGGGTCCTTAAGCCCCCAGAGATTTTGTATATATGTATTTATGTAAGAAGAGCCACAGCTTTCATTAACTGCTGAAATAATTACAAACTGTGTATATAAGAGTATAATCACATAAGTAGCTGGAAAATGACCCCAGGACTTGTTTCCATTTGCAAAAGTTTCCCAATTATTTCAGTAAACAGATACCAGATGTCTGCTCAGAGCAAGAGAGATCGAGGGACAGAGCACTGACCTGTTCTGTAGCTATATCCTCACAACCCGACTTCTGGGGAGGAGAAAGAACAGACCCAATTATTGACAGAGAAAGTTTTTTAAAGGTTTCAGTCTGTTTGAGATATTATTGTCAGTTTCTATTTATATGAAAAAAAGACGGCTGATCTTTCCATTTTTATTTTGACATAAAGTAGCTATTTAATGTTTTAAATTATCACCAACTAATAAGTTACCATTGTCATTAAACTGCTTCACCCAAGAAAAAAATGGAAAAAATTCAAAATCAATAGTATTTTCATCTTCATCACTGAGGACTTAGGGACTCATACATACAGATCCTGATGCTGTGACATTTTAAGTAACATTTCACGGGGGCTGATTCCTCCCTGCTTTCTAGCTCCCTGACAGCTTCTCACACTCCCTCTTCTTTTACGTTTACCCTCTAGGGCAAAAAAGGCCAAAATCCCTTGACCTTCCTTCACTTAGAAAAGGGTAAAACTGCAAACAGAATCAGAAATAACAGACTTTAGGCAGACAATTCAAGGCACTGGGAGAGAATGTTTTTGCAGAGTCGGAAAGAGATGGAAAATCACCCTGAAGGAAAGGTCACGGCATCCTTGCCCATGGAGGCCGAACGCGAGCTTACTAATTGACCACTTACCTCCCAGAACCGTGACAAGCGGTCACTAATCTGCAGTTCTTAGACCTTTAAACACCTCAACAGATCAGGTGGGTTTAAAAAAAATGAAAGATGCTGTTAATGAGTGCTAATTGATTCTACCTGAGCAGACTTTACATTTAACTATCTACACAACTTCCTCTCTGTTTGGAGGTCGGGAGTGTTTTGTGTATTTGATAAGTAGGAAAAAAATAGTCTGAATTAATTAGGGAGAAAATACATAAACTTAGTAAGAAAATCCAGTGTGCATGGACTTTTTGTCTGTTGCTCTGACTCCCTGAGTTTAATAGGCATTTGTGGGTTGAGATCATTTTTCTCTACACTTGAGCCTGAGACATTGCTGGATGAAGCCCTTTCGGAAACAGAAACAGAACCACAGAGCTTGTGAAGAAGCTTCTGCCACGACTGCCTTTGGTTGTTAGGCAATGCTGTTTCCTTATAAAAGAGATATGCTATGCACGTATCTTTTACTTATCACATTTTTAAGTTAAACAGTTCAATAATGTTATAAAAACTCACTAATCACAATCCTGGTTTCCCCCTCATACATGACTGAAGGCACACATACCAAATTATATTATTCTTGTTCTGAGTCTCACCTTCGTTAACAGTAGTTTTGCCCCCAGCAGGAAATTTCACATGAATGAAATGGATTTTGTGTGTTTGGCAAATGTATCCCTCTAGCATGACTAGAAGTGCTTGAAGAAAACCTCCTAAGTGGCTTGCGTTTGCATAGATGTTCTAGAGGAAATTAATGTGGAAACAAGTTTCTGTGCCTACAACATTTAAAAGACGCTAAAACCTCAGTAAGAACCTAGCAACTTGTCAAAAAAAACCCATCCAGATTTGATTTCTTTCTCAGTATCCTATTATACTGATGATAGTATCTCAAATATAGGAGATGGCTATAAATTCCTGGGGTTTGATATCTTCACCTTAATGATTTGAGGTTGAGTTGCTGTACAGAAGAATACTTAGGCAATTTGAGGAGAATTATTTTTTCATTTTATAAGGGTCAATTACACAAAAAGTTGTAGGTTATACTATCTTTAAAGTAATCTAAGAAGTACAAATAGGTATGTTTTTCTGGAAGACAATAGCAAAATATACATAATGTGTATATACACAACATATTTATAATGCACATGTATATGTGTGTAAATGTGCGTGTCTGTTTATCCTTGATCTGGTGAAGCCACTTTCAGGAATATTTTTCTGTAGTAGTAACTGGAAAAATATACATGAATAGATATAAGTAGAAGTCTATTGAAAACATGTTATAATCATGAATGACTAGAAACCACTCTTAATCAATGAAAATTATAGCATATCCAACCAAAAGCATAAACTTTATTAACCAAAGATGACATAGACTTATTTATCCATATGAGGAAATGTCTAGAAGAACTATTTGACAGGAAAGAACAGGATAAATTTATCATATATAAGAATATAGTGCTATATATGGTATGAGAAAAAAACAAGAAAATGTCGGAAAAGAACTTCATCAAAATGTCAATCTCCGATGGATATTGCTTCAACTTTCTTCTAATATTCAATATTTTTGAATTTTCTTTATAATCATAAGTAAAGCAATAAATCTGTTTTTTGTTTAGAGGAGAAAACCCTACATAAAAGAAGTATACACAGTTCAAAACAGCAAAATGGTGGAAACTAAAGGGACAATAGAAGATCTGAAGTGTCACCCAAGTTCAGATAATGCCAATCTAACAGCATGCAGTGGGCAAAGGTCCTTTCAGTCCAGGTCAAACAGGAGTTATCACGATCAGTTGTTTCAGACTCTGTATGGAGAAAGCCAACTCTCTCCTGGAGCTGTTTAGGCATCAAACCTTCTATTCAAGGTTTGCAACTTAGCAACCACTCTCCTCAATGATATGCTCCTTCACATTTCACTGTGTCTAATGACACTCATTCAAACACCTTGTAGTGCCCTACTGTTTCCATACAGAAATTTAGACCCACTCAAGCTTATGGATCATGATAAAGAATCTTCCAGGTAAGATCACAGAGTGAGCACAAGTCTAATTTCTACCTGCTCAGAAAGCCATTAAAATAACAGAATATAAAAGAGAAAACCCTCCCCTCCATCGTTGCTGAAAACCAGAGAATACAGTCTGTGCATCCAAACAGAAGCATTTCTGCTGAACATGGTGCAGAGAGCATCAACTGAAGGAAGGAGAAAACAGCTTCTCAGGAAAGAAAATGAAGGAGATGCGGCAGAAGCCTATTGATATGCCCATTTAGAGGAGGCAAGAACTGGAAAAAAGGAGTGCACGCAGCTCATCCGGACCTGCTACAGCAAATCTCAAAGTATTCATCCTGGGCTGCTTGCATGTGGTCCTGAGGCAGTAGAGCCATGCTCCCTGCTCACACATCACACTGAGGCCAGCGTGTGGGGACAATTAGAGAATGTGTCCCTGCCTAGCTTTGTGGTACCATACCAAAGACACAAGAGGTAGTCGCTGAAACAAAGAGGCTGAACTGAAAATGAAATTTCACTAAATTTCAGTCTTTTTCCACCAACAACTAATCTGAACTGAATCCATTTGAGTGCTAAAAATATGTATTTAAAAAGGACCAGCTATGAAACAGAGGTAAGTTGAAGAAAACAATGCAGAGAGATCTGTAGAAATGTTCTGTGAGAAAAACAAGAGGAAATGTGACAATTCCATGAATAATGTCTTCCACAGCATTCAAGGGTCTGTGGTACGTATTAAATTATCAAAGATAGTCATGAAGATAAAGCCAGGCAAGGTCAAAAAAGACAAATGAAAACCTCAGCTATAGTTGCCAAATTTAACATTGCAATAAGGGCAAGGATATTTGATTGGATATTCAGAAGGTGAATTAAGAAAGTAGAGTGAAAGTGGATGTATCTAATGTTTACTTTAAATGCTAAGCTTTATAGCACCTTCTCCAGTGCTTTTCTAAAGCACTGCTTTCCTAAAGCACTGGAGAAGGTGCTATAAAGCTTAGCATTTAAAGTAAACGTATACAAGCATATAAAGTAAACTGGAAGAGGGAACCATAAAAGCCACTCCGCTTACAACATGGAGCCGAGAAGTAAGGAAAAGTGGGGGAAAATAATCAAAGAAATAACAAGGCAGCTCTCCTGATCCAAAGTGGTTTCCCTTCTCACACAGAGTAAAATCAAAACCGCTGCCCGGCCCACAAGGACGTCCACAGTGCGGCCACTGCTTCCTCTCTGACCTTCCACCCATTGCTCACTCATTAAGCCCAGCTGCAAGGGTGCCTTCATTCATGGGTCCCACCAAGCACACAGCCTGCTGAGGGACCCTGCCCTGCTCATTCCCTGACCCACTCACCCACTTCCTTCTGGTCTCCCCTACACTCAGTCCTTGCATGTGCTGCCCAAGGACCCCCTCTTTCACCTGCCTGCTCTACATGTCTTCACAGCACTGTTCTTACAAGAATATACTATGTGTTAGTGTGTTCGCTGATTTTACATCTCTTCTCAATTACCTCATGAGGGCAGGCACATTGTCTGTTTTGTTCCCTAGTGCAGTGGTTCTGGATATGGCATAAAGGGGCATTGCATGTCTGGAAACATTTTTTGTTTCCAGACACAACTTGGGGAGAGAGGGGATGCTACTGATATCTAGTTGACAATGGGCAGAAATGCTGCTAAACATCCTACTGTGCGCAGGTAGGGCTCCCACCGCAAAGAGTATCCAGTTCAAAATGTGCATAGTGCTGAGGCAGAGAAACTCTGCCTTAGCCAGTCCTTTTTAAATATATATTTTTAGCACTCAAATGGATTCAGTCCAGATTAGTTATTGGTGGAAAAAGACTGAAATTTAGTGAAATTTCATTTTCAGTTCAGCCTCTTTGTTTCAGTGACTGCCTCCTGTGTCTTTGGTATGGTACCACAAAGCTAGGTAGGGACACATTCTCTAATCATTCCCACACGCAGGCGTCAGTGTTACATGTGAGCAGGGAGCGTGGCTCTGCTGCCTCAGGACCACATCCAAGCAGCCCAGGATGAATACTTTGAGATTTGCTGTAGCAGGTCCGGATGAGCTCCTTTTTTCCGGTTCTTGCCTCCTCTAAATGGGCATATCAATAGGCTTCTGCCGCATCTCCTTCATTTTCTTTCCCGAGAAGCTGTTTTCTCCTTCCTTCAGTTGACGCTCTCTGCACCATGTGCAGCAGAAATGCTTCTGTTTGGATGTGCAGACTGTATTACTTCTCTGGTTTTCAGCAACGATGGAGGGGAGGGTTTTCTCTTTTATATTCCGTTATTTTAATGGCTCTCTGAGAGGGTAGAAATTAGACTTGTGCTCACTCTGCGATCTTACCTGGAAGACTTACCTGGTGTGGATGGATGGATGGATGGATGGATGGATGGACGGACGGACGGACGGACGGATGGATGGATTGATGGATAGATGGACAGATGGATGGATGAATGAATTAATGGTAGGAAAAATGGACTGAAGATAACCTTCCTGAGCTGAACAGAGACTATGTAAGTCGAGAAAGAAAACTGATCATTAATATAAAATGGAGAAAAACAAATATATTTCCATGGATATTTTGGTATTTCTTATTTCCAAGTTGTGTTTTTTTAAGGATAGACATGGAGGAAAGGGAAAAAGTTAACAGTAAATAAAATAAATAAACAAGTAAATCAAATGAGGCTCAGACTCTTCTAGCCACTCATTGCCCAAGGAAACTATTGAGGTCTACAGAGCTTTATGGAGAACAGCTGAGAGGAATGCATTTTATTCTCAGTTACCTTTTGTCATCCATGGCCATGTAGAGAGGAGAAGAGTGTTTCAGCTTTCAAGAAGAGGAATGATTCACATGTACTCCAGTACAATGAAGGATAAGTCAAATCAAATCATTCAGGATCGGGAGGCATAGGAAGAATGGATTGGCTCAGAGCAATAATATCTGTCAAGCATAGAGTTGCATAACTAATGTTGTTGATATGTAAATGAAACAATGCAAATGCAAAAAGTAACTCTTGTACAAAAAACTACACAAAATCTAAATGAAATCTGCATATGTGATTGTAGTGGTAAAACATTCTTAAAATATTCAACATCTAGTAATAATTATGCTATTTTTCCTACTTAGGTAGGAAACAATTGCAGGAATAATTATTCTCAGTATTGTGGAATGCAAGGAAATAGGCACTCACATACTCTTGTGATGAAAGTATAACTTAGTATGAACTGCCTGGAGGGCAATTAGGCAGCACACGGATAAAGCCTCAAAAAATAGCATACACTTTGATGAAGGAGTTTTATTTCTAGCAATTTGTCCTAAGGAATCAATCACAGATATTTAAGAAGATGCATGTGCAATACTGTTCTTTGCAGGATAATTTATAATAGTGAAAAATTGGAAACAATCTAAATGGCTGCCAATAAGAAATTGGTTTTTAAAATATGGAATGTATAAACTATGATGAAATTCAAGAGAGTGATTAGCAGACATGTGCAAGAATACCAAATGAAACAGGAAAAAAGAATCATGAGAAAAGTAACCTCAAAATTATGGGTAGTGTGACCTAAATTCAGTTAAAATGTGAAAATATAATGCTGATTTTTATATGTGTGAAATATGTGCAAAGAAAAGGGCTGAAATTTAGTTTATCATTGTTATTGGTGACTCTCTAAGTCAATGTTGCAAAATAAAAGTAAAGTGGAAAGGCTTTCCCTGCCAGTTGTGAAGACATATTGCAAAGTCTTATTAAAATATATCTATCTATTGACCATCACAAACAGTCTAATAGGCCAATAAAACAGGTTAGCTGTGCCAGAGATTGACTTACAAGTATATACAAATTTCATATTTGGTAAAGATGCCACCAGAATTAAATGGAGAGAAGACGGGTAGTTTCAAATAATGTCAAGAAAATTAGTTCACTTAATAGAGAAAAATAAAGATGGTTTCCGACCTAACGTCATATATAAGGTTAACCATGGCTAAATCTATAGTAACCAAAGCAGCATGGTGCTAGTTTAAAAATAGACACATAGATCAATAAAACAGAATAGAGGATCCAGAAATAAAGCCACATACCTACAACCAACTGACCTTTGAGAAAATTGACAAAAATATGCACTAAGGAAGGGATATCTCATTCAATAAATGGTGCCGGGAAAATTGGCTAACTATATGCAGAAAAATCAATCTGGACCACCATCTCTCACCATATGTAAAAGCTAACTCACGATGGACCAAAGGCTTAAACCTAAGATCTGAAACTATACAAATCATAGAAGAAAATCTACTCTTCTGTACATTGGCCTTGGCAAAGAATTTATGATTAAGTCCTCAAAAGGAAACATAATGAAAATAAAAATAGATTAATGAGACTTAATTAAATTAAAAATCTTCTGCACAGCAAAAGAAATAATCAACCAAGTAAACAGACAAGCTACAGAATGAGAGAAAATATTTGCAAAGTATGCATCTGACAAAGGGCTAATATCCAGGATCTACAAGGAACTTACATAACTCAAGACCAAAAATAAATACATTAAATAACTTAATAAATAAATAAAATAAATTAATAATTGATTAAAAAGTGGGCAAATAATGAACATATATTTTTCAAAAGAAGACATCCAAGAAACAAACAAACATGAAAAAAATGTTCAATGTCACTAATCTTTAAAGAAATTCAAATTAAAACCACAATAAGATACCATCACACACCAGTAATAATGGCTATTATTAAAAAGTCAAAAAGCAACAGATATTGGCAAGGATATGAAGAAAAGGGAATACTTATACGCTGTTGATAAGCATATAAATTAATGCACAACCTCTGTGAAAACAATATGGAGATTTCCAAAATAACTAAAAATAGAACTACTCCTCAATACAGCATTCCATTACTGGGTATACACTCAAAAGAAAAAAAAATATCAAAAAGGAACCTGCACTCATATGTTTATTACAGCACTATTTTCAATAGCAAAAACACGGGAATCTGTATCTATCAAACAGGTAATAGGATTTTTAAAATAGAGCACACACACATTATGGAATACTACTTACCCATTAAAAGGAATAAAATTATGTCTCCTGCAGCAACTTAATGGAACTGGAAGCCATTGTCCTAAGTGAAATGATCCAGAAACAGAAAGTCAAAAACTCAACGTTTTCACTTGCAGTGGGAACTAAACAGTCGGTACACACAAACAGAGTGGAATAATAGACATTGGAGAAGCCAAAGGTGGGAGGGGAGGAAGGGGATTGGGGAGGACAAACTGCCTACTGAGTGCAATGTACACTATTTGGGTGATGGATACTCTAAAAGCTCAGACTTCACCATTACACAATACATCCATGTCACACAACTGCGCTTGTACCTCTAAATCCATAAATTTCGTTAAAAGATTAAAAGATAAAGTCTATATTTAAAAACTAAAAAAAGACTCAAATATAAAAGTAAATTTTCAAAATTAATAAAAAATATTGTAGGAGAAAACTTGTGAACATGAAGAGGAAGAACACTGATTAAAGAAAACTTTGAAAGTATACACAACCAAAACAATAGCGAATGTGATAATATAAAACTAAGTTATCTTTATTTTTAACACTTTTATTGAGGTATAATTGATATCCAAAGAACTGCACGTATGTAATATGTGCACTTGATGAGTATGCTTTTATGCAAGTACCTATAATGCCATCACCACAAGGTAACAGACATATTCAACACCTCCCAAAGTTGCTTTTGTGTTCCTTTGCTTTTGTAGTAAAAACACATCACATGAGCTCCACCCTTGTAACACATTTTGAAGTGCACAATATCATATTATCAAGTATAGGCACTATGTTGTATAGCAGATCTCTAGAACTCATTCAGCTTGCATAATTAAAACTTTATACCCATTTCAAGGTTTATAGAAGCATTTCAAAATGAAAGAATATAGTTCTAATGCCCAAAGTAAAAAGGATTAATATCTAGAATAGCCAGTAAACTCTTGCAAAAATAAGAAAACAAGTTCTCTACTTTAAAAATGGGTAAAGAAGCTTTGCACAGTGGCAGTATTGTAGCCAGTGAGGTTCTTCCAAGGCGCGATTATTGCTAATTGAAAACTTTTTCCAATACCCCACCATGATAACTTAAAATACAGTCCACATTGGCAATTTTTGACAGTCTCTATGGAGACTGAAGTTTAAAGAAAAAAATGGGTAAAGAAGATAATTTTCAGAAAAGAAAATCTAGAGTTAAAAAAAGAAAAAAGAAAAGGTGCTCAAATTCAACAGAAATCAGAGAAATACAAATTACAGCAAAAATGATACATCACTATACACAAATTAAATTTAGAGAGCTGGAAAATGTCAAATGCTAGCAGGAATGGAAGTATGTAGATGCAAATCCGCTTTCTCTGCTGGGGAGAATGTAGACCAGTACAGGCATTCAAGAGAGCAGTTTGGCAATGTTGAGTCAAATTTAAAATATTCATAACATAATCTGCAAAACGTGTACTCATGGGTTTAGTTCCTGAAGATATTCCCACACGAATGGGTAAGAAAAATGTTAGTAAAGCTAGAAAAGGGCTGTACCCCACTGCCAAGTATGGTTCTCCAGTTAGTGCTTGAAAAACACAAAACGTTTCATGGTAAAATGATGGAGAAATATTTAGGCAAATACAACCAAAAGGATACTACTGCCGCAATAGTCATAACAAACAAAAGAGAATGTAAGACAAAGTCCATTTGTAAATATGAAGTGTCAATACGTATGAAAAAGACTCCATAGACAATTAGATAAAACCTTTGTAAATTTGTGTACTTGATATAATATATAATCAGAATACGCAACAAAACTTTGATTCTTTAAATATTCCAACAATTAAAACACTAACCTAAATGATTTTACAAGTGGTTTTGCTAAAGCTTCAAGAAAAAGAGCAATTCAGAGACTAGAAAAGTGAGAATATTCCCATTTATTTCATGTCATATGAGTATGGTTTCAGCCAGATCTAGGTTGAATTTCCAAATCTGCCAAATAGTAGGTTGGAAGTCTGGAACGATTTACCTAACCTGTTCAGTTTCCTCATCATACATTCAACAAATATTTACTTGACACATACGACATAATTCTAAGTGGTAGAGATACAGCAGGGAACAAAATAGACAAAAGCCCTGATTTTCGTGGAGTTGATAGGGGAGCCATGTGCACATCTATGGAATGAGCATCCAGGCAAAAGCCATGTGTAAGATCCTCTGGAGAGGAGTGGGGCAGAATCAGGCATGTCACCAACTGGAATGGCAAGAGAGTGTTAGGACATGAGATCTTGCAAGGTTTGGCCTTGGTAGCCATTGGTCTTTCATTTGCATTCTAAATAAAACAAACATCTACTAGAGAGCTTTGAACAGAGAATGAACATGATCTGCTTGTTTTTTTAACAAGATTATGCTGGCAGCTGTCTTTTTTATTTACTGTAGGGGGCCAAAGATGGTAGGACAGGGTCCAGCAATCCGGGCAGGAGATGACAGTGGCTTGGAGAAGAGGGATGGCAGAACAGGTAATGAAGGGTTGTGAGCCTCTGGATGTATTTTTATAGAGGGGCTGATTAGATTGACTGATGTGTCACTTGCCTGGTAGAAGCGACAAAATGGAGTCAATTATTACTCCAAGGTTCTTGACATGAGCAAACGGAGTTGCTTTTAAATGACAGGGAGTGCTGTAAGAGGAGCGGTTTAGGGAAAAAGGTCTGAAGTTCAGTTGTGAACATTTGGAAATGCCTATTACTCATCCAAGTGGAGATTTGAGTTGGCTGTTGGGTAGAGAATTCTAATGCAAATTTGAATAGATAATATTACAGCCATGAGGCTCCATGAAATCATTGAAGAGAAAATATAACCAAGAAGAGAAGGAATCCAAAGACCAAGCCCTGGGCTGCTCCAGGAGATAAACAGGAGCCAGCTGATTGGATCCTGATGGAAGAGGCTTCTAAGGCAGTAGGAAAACCAAACAAACACAAGGCTTGAGGTAAAATTATGAGAAAAAATTGGAAGGTTGATATCATCTAATTGAAAGGATTATGAACACCCTAAGACAGGCAAAATACATGATGGGCTTTCCTCCCTCTTTTATTCCACATACAGGCCCACATGGAGATTGCTTACTAGTTACATGATAGATGGATAGATAGATAGATAGGAAGATGGGGAAATATATAATAAGTCATATATAATGAGATGGAAAGTAAGTACTGTTTAAAATGGTTTCTTAAATGTTGTGATTTATTGGCAGTATGTATCTAGAAAAAAAAACTACATGCATCTTTATTTTGGTTTTTGATGCCACTTTTTTTATTATATTTTGAGTTCTGGGACAGATGTGCAGAACATGCAGTTTTGTTACACAGGTATACATGTGCCATGGTGATTTGCTGCACCCATCAACCCGTCATCTACATTAGGTATGTCTCCTAATGCTATCCCTCCCCTAGCCCCCCACTCCCCAACAGTCCCTGGTGTGTGATGGTCCCCTCCCTGTGTCCATGGGTTCTCATTGTTCAACATCCACTTATGAGTGAGAACATGTGGTGTTTGGTTTTCGGTTCTTGTGTCAGTTTGCTGAGAATGATAGTTTCCAGCTTCATCCATGTCCCTGCAAAGGACATGAATTCATCCTTTTTTGTGGCTATGTGGTATTCCATGGTGTATATGTACCACATTTTCTTTATCCAGCCTATCACTGATGGGCATTTGGGTTGGTTCCAAGTCTTTGCTATAAACTACATGTATCATTTAATAATTAATTCCACCTCTCAGAAGTAACTCATTATGGAAAACAATTACATATACAAATATCCTTATTTTACTATTTTTTAAATATATTTTATTGCACTGTAGGTTCTGGGGTACCTATGCAGATCATGCAGGATTGTTGCATAGGTACATACATGGCAATGTGGTTTGCTGCCTCCATTCCCCAGTCACCTATATTTGGCATTTCTCTCCATGTTATCCCTCCCCAACCTCCCTACCCCCAACTGTCCCTCCCGTAGTCCCCCCAACAGACCCCAGTGTGCGATGCTCCCCTCACTGTGTTCACATGTTCTCATGTTCAACACCCGCCTATGAGTGATAACATGTATTTCTTTTCTTTTTTTTTTTTTTTTTGGCATTTTAGGTTTTGGGATACATGTGAAGAACATGCAAGATTGTTGCATAGGTACACATATGGCAGTGTGATTTGCTGCCTTCCTCTCCATCACCTATATCTGGCATTTCTCCCCATGTTATCCCTACCCAAAAACCCACCCCCGCTGGACCCCCCCAATTTAACCCCCAAAAAGCCCCAATTTTTGTTGGGACCCCAAAGTGTACAATTGTTATAAATTTTAAACCACTTTGGGGGGTGGTTACAATTTTCAAAACTGGCACACTGTGGGGGGTGAAACACAAATGGGGTATTTTGGGGGGTAATTTGGGTGGGTACCGCGGGGGTGGGTTGTTGGGGAGGGATAACATGGGGAGAAATGCCAGATATAGGTGATGGGGAGGAAGGCAGCAAACCACATTGCCAAGTATGTACCTATGC